>SJYQ01009268.1:109244-143473 GCA_006410935.1 Redunca redunca
CTTTAGTATATATGCATATATATATGTATATATATATACACACATACATATATATATATATATTTCACATATTAATGTAACTCTACCACTGCTCAGTACTGCCAAAACAGTAGTTTAGAACAACAAAATTTATTGTTTCTAATAGTTTAAGGGAGTCAGGAATATAGGAACAGCCTAGTCTCTCATGAGATTGCAGTCAAATGTCTAGTGGGGTTGTAACTTCGTGAGAAGTTTGAACGGAACTGGATAATCTACTTCCAAGATGGTTCACTCACATGGTTGTTGGCTGGGAGCCTCTGTTTCTTATGGGCTGTTGATAAGAAGCCTAGGTTCCTCATTACATGGACCTCTCCATAATGCTGCCTGAGTGTCCTCATGATGAGGAAGATAGCTTCCTACGGAGAAAGCAATCTGACAGAGAGAGGTCAAGGAGGAAGCCATGAAGTATTTATGACCAACTTTCAGAAGTCTCACACTTCTGCCACATTCTATGTGTTAGAAGTGATTCATGCTGATGTATGGCAGAAACCAACACAATATTGTAAAGCAATCATCCCTCAATTAAAAATAAATAAAAAAAGAGTGAGTCACTAAGTGGAACCCACTCTCAAGAAGAGAGGAATTAGGCTCTGCGTTTGAAGGGAGAAGTATCAAAGAATTTGTTGACCTACTTTAAAATCATCACAATTAGTATTTGCATGGTATATTTTTTTCATACTTTTTTATTTCAAGACTTTACATTTCCTTATATTTTAGGTTTGCTCATAGTAAGCAAAAAACACAGATATCACATGCCACTATATCATCCTTTGAAGTTCAACTGGAGCATTTATTTCCTTTTTACTCAATGTAATTATTGATATGCCTGTGTGCTAAGTCACTTCAGTCATGTCTGACTCTGTGACCCCATGGACTTTAGTCTGCCTGGCTCCTCTGTCCATGGGATTCTCCAGGCAAGAAAACTGAGTGGGTTACATTTCCTTTTCCATGGGATCTTTCTCATCCAGGGATTGAACTCACATCTCTTATGTCCCCTGCACTGGCTGGCAGATTCTTTACCACTAGTGCCACTGAAATATTTGAGTTTAAATCTCTGGAATTGTGACCTGATTTCTCTTGTTCCCACCTGTGTGTGCTCCTTTACTCGCCCTTCTTACCTTATTAAGATGACTTGAAGCTAGGCTTTAGTCCCTGTGATGACTGGTCTATTTCTGACACCATTGTTCCTGAGGAGTCTCTACTGAAAACACCCTTAACTCCAACTGTTTTCTCATGAGTCAGTTGAAAGTTTTGCTTACTTTTAGGCTCCTCAGCATCTTCTTCCAGAACCAGCAGATACTGGTGGAGAAAGAGTCCACAATGTGAACTTACTTCTGTAAACCTTAAACCTTTCTTTTCTGACATGCTGTCCCTCTAATTCTTCATTGTCTTATTGGTTCTCTAGAACATTCAAGCAGCATACTTAAAAAACAAAAAAACAAACAGCAACTATCTTCTAGTTGTTTGTTTGGGGAGGTTGGTCTGAATTTCTTAGTTTACCTTCATTAGATGTGAGAAAAGTCATTTAATTTTTACAAATGGTAAAGTATTATTATTCCATTTTATTGGTGAATGAACTAGTCTCAGACAAGCCGAGTAAATTGCTCAAAGTTCCATTTAGAAAGTGGTAAACTTAGAATGGGAACTTTTATCTCTCTGTCTCTAAAAAAAGCTCATGCTATTTACATTAGCTAAAAGCAATTTTGGCTAATATCCTCTAAGTAGAACACACTATAAGATTTATTACTATCATGCTGCTGATGCTGCTGCTGAGTCGCTTCAGTCGTATCCGACTCTGTGTGACCCCATAGACGGCAGCCCACCAGGCTCTGCCACCCCTAGGATTCTCCAGGCAAGAACACTGGAGTGGGTTGCCATTTCCTTCTCCAATGCATGAAAGTGAAACGTGAAAGTGTTCATCAATTATAAATGTATATTNTCTGCCACCCCTAGGATTCTCCAGGCAAGAACACTGGAGTGGGCTGCCATTTCCTTCTCCAATGCATGAAAGTGAAATGTGAAAGTGTTCATCAATTATAAATGTATATTTGCAAATTGGAAGTACTTCTGTTTTATAGCAGTCTTTAATTAACTTCACTAAAATATAGTTAGTTTGAGTTTCTTAAGTATTTTGATTTACAATCATATAATTCCTTACTGGTACTGACTAGCAATCAGTAGTTTATAAAATAATGGTACTTTAATATGAAAGTCAAATATAACCCAACAAGTAGTTATTTTTAAAATATAAGTTGAATTTTAAATTTTGAATCTCCTCATTGCTGTTTCTTCATTCCTTATCTAAGAGGCATTTTAAAGAAATTCAGTCTTGCTTCAAATCTCATTTATCATCCATTAAAATTCCACTGCAAAACAATGAATTCCTTTCCATAAAGCCATATGGTTAGTAAATTCCACCATATGTTATTTGTCTTTCAGGGATGACATTATGGAAATCTATAGATCTTTAAGTGGTCAACAGATATACACTATATGACATACATTGTTATCACAATGATTAAGTTTAACATATTATTAAATACTAAAAAAAAGTTCTTCTTTCCTTAATCACAAGACCTATGTATATTTATAAAAACAACTTCTCTGATAATTTCTGCTGATAAGAAACTTGAATACTATCTCTAGAAGAAAAATCAGAATATTTCCATCTGCCTTTGCAGTTATGATGTTAAATGAAAATGGAAATCAATATTAAAAGAAAGGTTAAATAAGAAAAGCTAAAAGAACACATTTCTTCAACAAAATGGACTTGGCTCTATGATCTGAAAAGCAGGGTTTCTGAGGTTACTGAAGGGTTTTTGCGTCAAGCGTGCCCTTGAGGCCATCTGGCTTCTAAATAGACTTGATTTTTTTTTTTTTTCTTATGTGTTGGTGCTATCCTGGAGAAAAGGAAATAAGAAAAAGGGGGGCCTTTTAGGTCAACTGGCATAAGCTTTAAGATAGAAAAAATGGAATCTGGTTTAAAGTTTCTAGATTGGACAGTTTAATTTTACCAGGGTAGGGAGACAGACAGATTTAGAGCAGGATCCTAGAGAGGACTAAGAATGAATTTTGCTGAACCAAAGCTCTGTGCTTGGTAGTTGGAGAGGGAAGATATCTTTGAGGCAATGATAAAACCTTTACACTGAAGAAGAGGGTAGAACAGTACCTGGGGTTGATTGAAATCAATCTATTAATAACATTCTCTGAATCCATTGGGTGAAGGCTTGTGCTAACTTGTAGGTTCTTACAAGTTCTGGAAAGTCAGAATTATGGTTTCAAATACCAAGTGTATAGGAAGAGGAAAAAGAGGGAGAGGATTTTATGGAAAAGTATCTCCATAACTGAAAATATATCCTTTCTGAGTAGAGTTTTTTCCCCAAAGTTATAAATTTCTTAGATTCTAGAAGCTTGGGGTGGTAGAGGAGAGGAATGTGGGTTGCACTGAGTAACTGCAGTTTGTGAGGCTTTACAGGAAGATAACATGAGAGCTGACTTTGGACTTGATGGAGACCCTTTGGGAGAGTTGGCCCAGAGGCAGCTTAAGTGGATTTTGTCCAGTAGAGTCACTGGCGAGGCAATGGACTCTGTGTGTGACTGCTAGATTTTCAGGGCTGGAGGCTTGATTCTTTAGCAGTCAGCCAGATTGCTAATCTCTTAAGAATTGTTATTTCATGTTCCCAGGACTTGCCTGGTAGCTCAGCTGGTAAAGAATCTGCCTGCAATATAGGAAACCCCATTTTGACTCCTGGGTTGGGAAAATCTCCTGAAGAAAGGATAGGCTACTCACTCCAGTGTTCATGGGCTTCTATCTGGTGGCTCAGATAGTAAAGAATCTGCCTGCAATGTGGGAGACCTGGGTTCAATCCCTAGGTTGGGAAGATCCCCTGGAGGAGGGCATGGCAACCTAATCCAGTATTCTTGCCTGGAGACTCTCCATGGACAGAGGAGCCTGGCAGGCTACAGTCTATGGGATCATAAAGAGTCAGACATGACCGAGAGATTATGCACACAGCAGTGAGAAAATAGTTGAGAAATCCAGAAGAAAACTACCCATGAGAAAAAGAATCAGTGTTGGCAATCTGCCATGCACTGAGGACATCGGTGCCAAGTGATCTCATCCAAACAGTAGAAACTTTCCTTTCACTATCCCCCAGCTCCAAAACTGATTAAACCTGGAGGGTTTACAGTGGGAAGGAGGAAAGTTCAAGGGTGGGAAATAGAAAGGTGGATCATGTCTCCTTCCCCCACTGTAGAAGTCTTGGATGGAAGTAGCACAGATTGAGAGGAAGGGTGAAGCTTTCCTTTCAATAAAGTATGAAATTGTGATTAAAATACTGGACCGAGCATTTAATTATTGGAGTAAGACTGATCAGAGGACTTTATTCAAAAAGGAATAGAAAGCTACGCTGCCTGAGGGTGTTGCTTGAGGGGTCGGGAGAGAAGAGGGGATGAAAGGAAGCTAGTTCTTCCCCTCCACCAGCCTAGTTTGCTCTGTCTCCTCGGGCACCTTCCACCAATTCTTAATATTCCAGTAAAATGCAGAGTAAAACACAACTCTACACTAACTTGGGGCTTCCTAGGTAGTGCAGTGGTAAAGAATCTGCCTGCCAATTCTTGCCAGAAGACCCAAGAGACTCAGGTTCAATCCCTGGGTGAAGATCCCCTGAGAAGGAAATTGCAACCCACTCCAGTATTCTTGCTTGGAAAATTCCATGGACAGAGAAGTCTGGCAGGCTTCATTCCAAGGGGTTGCAAACAGTCAGACATGACTGAGTGACTGGGTGTACTACATTAGCCAAGAAATCGTTCTGGTGCAGAGACCAACTGGCATTGAAGGTGAGGAGGTCACTCTTCACTCCTCAGAGAAACAGAGTTTGCTCAAATCCAAGCAACCATCTCAATTCAGTCAGTTCAGTCACTCAGTTGTGTCTGACTCTTTGTGACTCCATAGACTGTGGCCCACCAAGCTCCTCTGTTCATGGAATTCTCTAGGCAAGAATACTGGGGTGGATTGCCATTTCCTTCCCCAGGGGATCTTCCTGACCCAGGAATCAAACCTGGGTCTCCTGCATTGCAGGCAGATTCTTTACCATCTGAACCATCATAGAACCTGGTACATAGTCAATACTTAATACCAACACTTTCACATTTTGAATATTCCCCTATTTCTCCATGGCATTTTACACGTAAAGGTTTTACTATATTATTGCAGAGCAATATGGACATTATTATTAATAATAAAGATACATTATTATGCAGTTCATGGAATTCTCTAGGCCAGAATACTTGAGTGGGGAGCCTTTCCCTTTTCCAGAGTATCTTCCCAACTAAGGGATCAAACCCAGGTTTCTGGCATTGCAGGTGGATTCTTTACCAGCTGAGTCACAAGGGAAGCATCAAGAATACTGGAGTGAGTAGCCTATCCTTTTTCCAGAGGATCTTCCCAACCCAGGAACTGGACCAGGGTCTCTTGCATTGCATGCAGATTCTTTAACAACTGAGCTATCAGGGAAGCTCCATAATGAAAATAAATAATCTTTAAATAGTAATTGCCTAACAATCAATTCTACTCAGTAGACTATGAGTTCACTGAGGACACAGACTTTTTTTTCATCTCTTCCTCTATTGCTGAGCACACAGTAGACTTCATAAATGTGTGCTGACTAATTGAATCATTAAAACATCTTCAGCAGCAGGACTGCCTGTCATTAGCAGTCCTAATCAGAAAAGCAAATTCAAGTTAGATTCAGATACAAAGTAACATGTTTGTCTTCCTGTGGGAACAGAACAGGAGCCTGTGACAGACTTTGAAAAGGAAAAAAAAAAAAGGACTCATCACCTGAGCCAGTGTGTACACCTAGATAAGGTGAGAGCAAAGCGTTTCAGAAAAGCCCTCAGACCCAGCTTTGATCTGTGTTCGCTTCATGAGATGACCTTTGAGTGAAACTTGAAGACTGTTGACTCAGTCTTTTACAGGAATAGAGTTGTTTTTTTTTTTAATTCAACTTATTGAAATCAAAACCTGCTGAGACATGAGGTAATTTTGGTAATTTTCTGTATTTCAAAAGGAATTTTCTCTTTACAAAATTATTAGGTTTATATAAGGAGGTTCCCCAGATCATTTAAGATACATTCCCAGAAATTCTGCAACTTTCGAGCAATACATCCATGTTGTAAAGCTCTGTATTTTGGTATAGGCTGTTCTTCTAATTCATCCATGCATTCAATTTCCTATTTGTTTAAAAATCTGCTCATTTGATACTTCACAAGAAAGGCTGAGTAAAGATTACATAATCATAGCTGTATAAAGCAGTTAAAATAACCAATAAGCTGAATCTCTCAGTGTGTGAGAAAACCTCATAATTCACAAGTAAATGGATAAGGTACTCAGGAAATTGTTGAATCAGTAACGGGCAGAATTAGCTCTAGAATGAAGCCTGTCATGGTGTCATATAATAAAGTTTAAAAGTAAGTCTCAGATACATATGGGACACTGTCTAGTATACTAACATGGTGACATGTATACTATCAAGTAAGAAAAAAAAATAAATGAATAAATTAAAAAAAAATATAAAGAATTCTTGAAGAAATAAATAGCCATAAACTTCCTAAATGTGATTTAAAAAACCCATTAATCTACGCACTCAAGAAACTTAATGAACTTCAAATTGAACAAACTCAACAAGATCCACATTTATATACATTTGAGTAAAACTGTCAAAAGATGACAAAAGAAATCTTGAAAGCAGTAAAAGCAAAACCACACCACATAATGTTCAAGGAGTCTTCAAAAAGATTGAGTTGATTTTTCATCAGAAACCGTGGGGTTCAGAAAGTAGTAGGTTGACATAGTGAAGTGATAAAAGAAAAAGACAGTCAATAAAGAATTCTATATCCATCAATACTATCCAAAAATGGAGGTGAAATTAGGACACTTACAGATGAAAAAAAGTGACAGAATTAATCACTAGAAGACTTGCCCTATTAGAAGAACTAGAGACTTTTTTAAGCCTTAAATGAAATGACATTAGACAATGAGTCAAACGCACATGAAATAAGCAAAGGGTAGAAATAAAGGTAACTATAGAAATAAGTATAAAAATAGTATAAATATAATTTTGATAATTCTTTTCTTCTCAATATGATTTAAAAATACAGTTGCATAAGCAATAACTTAAACTCTGTATTGGTGGGCTTATAATGCATAAAGATTTTGTTTTTCAGTAATATCACAGAGAAGTGGGGAAGCATCAGAGGTTTACCAGAGTAAAGTTTTCATATGTTATTCAGTTCAGTTCAGTCACTCAGTTGTGTCCAACTCTTTGTGACCCCATGAATTGCAGCATGCCAGGCCTCCCTGTCCATCACCAACTCTCGGAGTTTACCCAAACTCATGTTCATTGAGTCGGTGATGTCATCTAACATCTCATCCTCTGTTGTCCCCTTCTCCTCCTTCCTTCAATCTTCCCCAACATCAGGGTCTTTTCAAATGAGTCCGCTCTTCACATCAGGTGGCCAAAATATTGGAGCTTCAGCTTCAACATCAGTCCTTCCAGTGAACACCCAGGACTGATTTCCTTTAGGATGGACTGATTGGATCTCCTTGCAGTTCAAGGGACTCTCAAGAGTCCTCTCCAACACCATAGTTCAAAAGCATCAATTCTTCAGTGCTCAGCTTTCTTCACAGTCCAACTCTCACATCCATACATGACCATCAGAAAAACCATAGCCTCGACTAGTCGGACCTTTGTTGACAAAGAAATGTCTCTGCTTTTTAATATGCTGTCAAGGTTGGTCATAACTTTCCTTCCAAGGAGTAAGTGTCTTTTAATTTCATGGCTGCAGTCACCATCTGCAGTGATTTTGGAGCCCAGAAAAATAAAGTCTGACACTGTTTCCACTGTTTCCCCATCTGTTTCCTATGAAGTGATGGGACCAGATGCCACGATCTTCATTTTCTGAATGTTGAGCTTTAAGCCAACTTTTGCACTCTCCTCTTTCACTCTCATCAAGAGGCTTTTTAGTTCCTCTTCACTTTCTGCCATAAGGGTGGTGTCATCTGCATATCTGAGGTTATTGATATTTCTCCCAGCAATCTTGACTCCAGCTTGTGCTTCCTCCATCCCAGCATTTCTCATGATGTACTCTGCATGTAAGTTACATAAGCAGGGTGACAATATACAGCCTTGATGTACTCCTTTTCCTATTTGGAACCAGTCTGTTGTTCCATGTCCAGTTCTAACTATTGCTCTTGACCTGCATATAGGTTTCTCAAGAAGCAGGTTAGGTGGTCTGGTATTCCCATCTCTTTCAGAATTTTCCACAGTTTATTGTGATGCTATTATTAAGTTGGAATTAATCTTAATTAGATTTTTAAAGATAAGATGCTATCTTTAATCTCCTAGGAAACTACTAATAAATAACTTAAAAAGGTAGTGAAAGGAACAATAACGGGAGTTAAAATGATACTATAGAAAATATAGACTGACACAAAAGAAGGCATTAATGAAGAAACTGGAGAACAAAAAAATACATAAGACATACAGAAAACAACAGTAAAAAGATACTACTTGATTAGTTGTTAAATTAAATGTAAGTGGACTATAAACTCCAATCAAAAGGCAAAAATCAGGAGAATGGAAAAAACACATATCCAACTATATAGTTATTACAATAGACATATGTTAGATTCAGAGCTACAAATAGGTTGAAAGTAAAAAGATGGATTATGATATACCATGCAAACCATAACCAAAGAGAGTGAGAGTGGTTAACTCGATATCAGCCACATAGACTTTAAGACAACAATAGTTACTAGAGGCAATGAAGGACATTTAATAATAATAAAGGGTCACTACATCATGAAGATATAATAACGGTAAATATATATTCAGCTTTCAATAGTGTCACAAAATATATGAAGTGAAAGCTGAGGTAACTCAAGGAGGAAACAGAAAATTCCACAAAAGAGCTGGAGACTCTAATACCCTACTTTCAAAAATAGAACAGCTAGGCTGAACAGGAACCAGAAATAGAGGCTTGAATAAGAATATAATCCAGATAAATCTATAGAAGACTCAATGTAACAACAGAAGAATATGGATTTTCCTTAAATGTACTTGGAAAATTTGCCAGAACAGGTCATCTGTTAGGACATAAAACCAGCCTTAATACATTTGAGAGGATTGAAATAATATAAAATATGTTCTTTGGACACATGGAATTAAATTAGAATTCAGTAACAAAGAAATTAGGGAAACACAGATAAGTAGAAATAAAACACAGTGCTAGATAATAAATGAGTCAAAGAAGAAATCACATGGGAAATTAGAAAATACTTTGAGGTGAATGAAAATAAAAAAAAAACATAGCCTAACAAAACCTATGGTATGAGTCTAAAGCAGTGCTCAGAAGGAAATTTATAGCTGTGAATGTCTTCATTAAAAAATAGAGATCTCCAGTAAATAACCTAGCCTTTTATACCAAGAAATTTGAAAAAGACTCCAAGCCCAACAGAAGGAAGGAAATAAAAAGATTAGAGCAAAAGTAAAGTAGAGAATAGAAAAGCAATGAAGAAAAGTTTATGCAACTAAAAGCTGGTTCTTTGAAAAGACAATAAAAAGAACAAATCCACTAGACTTGTAGAAAAAAAAAAGAGAGAACACTTACTAAAATCAAGGATGGAAGAATGGAAATCACTATTGAAATTACAGAAATAAAAACAAATATAAAAAATACTATGGATAATTATTTGCCAACAAATTAAATAACTTAAATGAAAAGGACAAATTCTTTAAAAGACATGAGCCACAGAAACTGACTCAAGGAAAAACAGAAAGTCTGAATAGATCTATAACAATGAAAGGATGAAGTTCTTTAAAACTTGTCTACAAAGAAAACCCAGACCCAGATGGCTTCACTGGTGAATCTGCCAAACCTTTAATGATTCACTTATTATGAATCCTTCACAAAATTTCCCTCCAAATATGAGGCCAGTATTCCCTGATATCAAAACCAGACAAAGATCACAAATATGGAAAACTACAAATCAATATTCCTTATGGTTATCCTTGGAAGAAAAGTTATGACCAACCTAGATAGTATATTCAAAAGCAGAGACATTACCTTGCCGACTAAGGTCCATCTAGTCAAGGCTATGGTTTTTCCTGTGGTCATGTATGGATGTGAGAGTTGTACTGTGAAGAAGGCTGAGTGCTGAAGAATTGATGGTTTTGAACTGTGGTGTTGGAGAAGACTTTTGAGAGTCCCCTGGACTGCCAGGAGATCCAACCAGTCCATTCTGAAGGAGATCAATCCTGGGATTTCTTTGGAAGGAATGATGCTGAAGCTGAAACTCCAGTACTTTGGCCACCTCATGAGAAGAGCTGACTCATTGGAAAAGACTCTGATGCTGGGAGGGATTGGGGGCAGGAGGAGAAGGGGACGAATGAGGATGAGATGGCTGGATGGCATCACAGACACGATGGACCTGAGTCTGAGTGAACTCTGGGAGATGGTGATGGACAGGGAGACCTGGTGTGCTGCGATTCATAGGGTCGCAAAGAGTCGGACATGACTGAGCGACTGAATTGAACTGATAGACACAAAACTCATCAACAAAATACTAGCAGACCAGATCCAAACATAAAAGGAATTATCTCCCATGACCAAGTAGGACTTAGCCCAAGAATGCAAGATTGGTTTAAATATAAAAAGCAACCAGTGTAATACACCATATTAATAGAATAAAATACAAAACATGAACATTTAACTAGATGTAGAAACAAGATTCAAAATATTGTCGAAAGTAAATAAAATCTAAGCAAAATGGAAAAAACCCCATATTCATGTATTAGAAACATAATTTTGTTAAGATGGAAACATTCTCCAATTGGTCTACATATTCTCATATTGAATGTAATGTCTATCAAAATTCCAGCTTCCTTTTTATCCCCAGAAACTGGCAAGACTATCCTAAAATTCATATAGAAATTTAAGCGTCCTAGAATAGCCAAATAATCTTAAAGAGGAATAAAAATGTCTAAAGACTCATAGTTCCCAATTTTTAACTTAATACAAAGCTACAGTAATCAAGACAGTGTTCTCCTGGCATAAGGATAGGCATATTGCCAAGACTTGTTGATGGAGAAAAATAGTGTTTCAAGAAATGGTGCCAGGACAACTGGATATCCACATGCCCAGGAGTGAATTGAATCTCTTCCTCATATCATACACAAAAATTAACTCCAAATAGGTAATACATGTAGGTGTAAGAGCTAAAACTATAAAACTCCTAGAGGAAAACCAGTATGCTTGAAATTGTTCCAGAGGTCTCTTAAACTGTCTTCATTTCTTTTTTTTCTTTTTCTTTTTTGGTTCAGCCTCAATGATTTTTCAATACTGTCTTGCAGCTCACTGATCTGTTCCTCTGTTATCATTTAGTCTACTTTTAATTCCTTCTAGTGTATATTTCTTTTCAGTTGTACTCTTCATTTCTGTTTTGTTGCTCTTTATATTTTCTCTTTGCTAAAATAATTCTAACTTCTTGCTCTGTTCATCCGTTCTTCTCCTGAGTTCTTTGATCATCTTTACAGTCACTGCTTTGAACTGTTTTTTGAGCTCATCTCCACCTCACTTAGTTTTTCTGGGATTTTATCTTATTCGTCCATTTGGAATATATTTCTCTGTTGCCTCATTTTGCCTAAATTGCTGTTTTTATTTCTATGTATCTGGTAGGTTGGCTACATTTTCTGACCTTGGAGAAGTGGCCTTTTAAAGGAGAAATCCTATGTGTCCCTGCAGCACACTCCCCTCTGGTTCATGCATGCTAAATTGCTTCAGTTGTGTCTAACTCTTTGGAACCTCATGGACTGTAGCTCACCAGGCTCCTCTGTCCATGAGATTTCCCAGGCAGGAATACAGGAGTGGGTTGCCATGCCCTCCTCCAGGAGATCTTCCCGATCCAGAGATCAAACCCACGTGTCTTACTAGTGCCATTTGGGAAGCTCCTCACCTCTGGCAACTAAAGCTATATGCTTGAGGGGTGTCCCTTATGTGGGCTGCTTGGGTCCTTCTGTTGTGGTGGGCTGACCAATGTTGGTGATCTGGTAGGAGTGGCTGGTCTTTGGTTCTCTTAGCTTGTGTGGAGACTGCTGGCAGTGATTGGCAGGGCCAGGTCATGAGGCAGCTATCTGCAGAACCCTGGGGTCCTGGGGCTAGTGCTGGCTCATTTGTAGATGGAATTGGGGGTCCAGGAGATCCTGGGGCTGGTACCCACCCACTAGTGGGTGAGGCCAGGTCCTAGGTACATTTCTGGCCCACTACAGGGCAGAACTGTATTCTGGGGTCTGACTGCAAGGCCTGGGGTTCCCAGAGCTGGTGTTGGACGATTGGTGGGTGCAGCTGGTTCCTGACATAACTGACCATGGACTCCAGGATGTTCTGTAGCTTGTGTTGACCTGCATGTGGGTAAGGTTCAGGCTCCAGCTGGTCCCAGGGCTGGAACTGGCCTGCTGGGAGTTGGCTGAGTGCTGCCAAGGAGGGTCATGGGTTACTGGTTGTCCTGGGGCTGCTGTCTGTCTGCTGGTAGATGAGGCTGGTCCAGAGGTTAAAACAGGTTTGCTGGTGGGTGGGGTTGGAGCCCAGAGGATTCTGAGGCTGCTGCCTGTGCACTGCTGGGTAGGGCTGGGTCCTGGAGTCTGCATTGCCTTTGGGTTTCTGGGTCTAGTGCCTATGCACTGGAGAGTGGAGCTGTGTCCTGGGCTTTTGGAGGACACGGCTATGTCCACAGGCAGCTTGGAGTTCAGGGGATCTTAAAGAATTCTGTCTGCTGGTGGGTGGTGCTGTGTCCCCTCCCAACTAGTTAGTGGCTTGGTCTGAGGCAACGCAGTACTGGCGCCTTTAGGCTGGTGAGTAGGGGCAGGGCTGGGACCTAAGGCTCATAAATCTGGAGGGAGGATTCCAAAATGGTCCTTGTCAGCACCAGTGTCCATGTGGTAGAACGAGTGCCCTCAAATGGCTACTGCCAGTGTCTGTATCCCCAGAGTGAGTTCTTGTTGCCTCCTGTCTCTCTGGGAGACTCTCCAAGATCAGCAGGTGGGTCTGACCCCATATCTTTTCAAATAATTGCTTCTGCCCTTGGTTGGCAGCGTGTGAGGTTTTGTATGCACTTTTTTAGAGAAGAGCCTCTGAGCTTCCCAAAAGTAAACCCTGCTGGCCTTTAAAGCCAAATTCTCTGGGGGCTCATTTTCCAGGCACAGGACCCCTGGGCTGGGAAGCCAATGTGGGGTTCAGACCCCCTGTTTCTTAGGGAAAGCCTCAGCAGTTGAAATTATTCTCCCATTTGTGGATTGCCCACTGTGGGGGTAGGTCTTGACTAGATTGTCACTTTGCCTCTCCTTCCTATCTTCTTGTGGCTCCTTCTTCATATCTTTAGTTGTAGAAGATCTTTTCTGGTTAGGTTTCCATCTTTTTCGTTGATTGTTTTTTTCTGTACATAGCTGTAATTTTGATGTGAACATGATAGGAGGTGGGCTCAGGGTCTTTCTACTCTGCCATCTTGGGAATTCACCCTAAAATGTATTTTTTAGGTAAACTGCAGTAAGATAAAGTTTCAAAAGCACTGAATTTAGTTAAATCATACTTACTGGACACTGCCCAATAAAAGGGGGCTTCTTAAGTGGTACTCTGGAAGACCTAATGTAAAAGACTTGAGAAATGTGTTAAGAGTTCACTGCAGAGCTATCAATCTTCCATGGTATTCAACATCTTGGTGAAAACTGAAATATGTGTCCATGAAGTCCCAAACATGCAATAGGCAGTAAGGTGATATAGATTATAGTGTGACTATAATTCTAAATGACTGATACAGTTTTTCCATCTTCATCTAAATGTCAGTTTCATTCAGTAAAGATATTTTGCCACAGATAAACTGATATTCTTTTGAGACTTGCTCTTTCATTCCAAAAAATGCCAGAATTTCAATGTTTTTTCCTCTTCGCTTTGCAAAAGGTATCCATTCCAATCCTCCTGGGCTCATTGCATAAAACAAAATGTGCTGCTCATGAGCGATAGGAAAAAAAAATTAATTCTATATTTGGGAATTAATTCATTTCCCTCTTCCTGCCAGCTCACCTTGATTTGTGGGGAAATAGTAAAGAACTAGAAACAGATATGCAAAGGAACCTGCCTTTAAGGAGATAATTAATTCCTGGTCTTTGATTCAAAAGTAGAGAAAACACTCTTGAGTGCTCTGGGCAACCCACACCTGCTCTACATGTGAGTTCATGCTTCTCATTAACTTTAAAGGAGCTTTAACATATCCCTTTGCTAGAGTAGACACCATGCAAAATTGGTTTTCTGAACTTTTTCTATTACACTTCTCATGCCCTTCTCAGTCAAGCTAATCATCCCCTCTCCAACACTCAGAACCTGCACATGGCCCACCCTCTCTACCACAGTCATTCTCTTAACATCCTCTATCATCTGCTTTTATTTTTAATTTACAGTATCAGATTCTCTAGAGGCCTTTTCATAGCTCATCAAAACTGACCTGAATAGTGTGCCATTATTTTTTGATCTCTGTTTTCTGTAGGATGGTAATGAGTGGTAACTGATTTTCTAGATAAATGATTAATGAATATGACAGTTAATGAGAACAAACCTGCTCAATTCCAAATGCACTGCTCAAGCAATTCGTGCTATTATTTACCACTGTTATTATCTACTGGTTCATCAACAAGGAGAGCTGAAAGTGTTGTTATTGCCAGAGCTGGCAGAAAATGTGGAGGGCATTTCATGGGAGGGTGGGAAGAACACTGATGCTAGGAAGGGAAGGGATTAACCCCAGATAATCCTTCTATTAGATCCTTAGCCACTCAGCTTACAGTTGAGCCTCAGAAACTATCCAAGTGGCTGCTTGATGTAGTTGAGTCAGGAGTCCTGGATCAGGTCTCTATTTTGTAAGGAGCCTACCTGAATCCCTAATTCCTTTTTACCTCCTCATCTGGTTGAACTAGATGACTACACTGTCCCTTCCAGGTTTAATTTGTTAAGTTCAAAGTAGTCTCAGGTGGCAAACTTCATCTTATTGGCCCTTCATTTATGTGTCCCTGTACTTGCCATCATGCTCTGTCTACAGATGCCATGTTAATTTACTTTGCTTGAAAAGAGAATTTTGCCCATGATTAGGTTGATCATGCATAGTAGTTTGCTGGTTCAGACCTGATTTACACACTGTCCCAATGTATATAATAATGGTACTCATTATGCTTTTGGATATGACGGAACAACTAACACTTTCACTTTCTAACACTTAAGCTTTCTAAGTGTCCAGTGTGTATGATAAATTGCATGGCCACCTTACTAAGTTGAGCAGAGGCTAGGCTGATAGACAAACTTTTAAGTATTAGCTTCGGAATTGCTAATAAGATGATAAACACACATATACAATTTTCTTTACCAAAGTAGGACTCTCAACACATCTAGACTAAAGTATATTTTCCATTTGTTTACATATAAACTTCCTGGACTGAAGTTCAGTTCAAGATAAACTAATTTCTATGCTCTGATACAAATTCATTTCATGCTGGAGCCCCTTGAAGCTGACTCCTTCCTCCTAGGCAAAGCACAGACACATTTTCTATAGCTCCAGTAACTAGTCCTGTCATGGAACTTATAGTAGTTAGTCTACAACTCTGTAAGCAGTAACCTTTATTCCTGGAAAGAGGGAGGAAAAAGTCTTAAAAAAGTAAGTAAAGCATTACATTTGATTTTTCTCTAAGTGTTCCAAAATTAAAATGCAAATTCCTGTCTTGGGAAGAAGGTAGAAATACCATTTGCTTTCAATACTAAGGCCTTTAAGACCACAAGTAGGGAGGCAGAGATTAAAATAAAACCTGAACACAGTCTTTTATCTGTCTCTGAATTTCTATCTGAAAGAGGCCAGTGGAGTCTGGCAGAGTATTTTGAAAACCTGATTATTATTATACCTTGCAAGTGGTAGAAACTCACTATTCACCCAAACACACCAAGCTTTTGCTCACAGTATATTTTTGTTTAATGGAAGCTCAGTTTTATATTTGTCATATTTCCCTCCCCCAAGCCCTGACACTTCTAAACAAGGACCCCTAAGTTACTATTCTAGGGAACATCTTACCTTTTTTTAAGAAGCTACTTTGAGAATCATCAGCCTCTGACAGACCACTAAGAAAAACAGACACTTACTCTGGGGTCTCGGGAGTTAAGACTTTAATGTTAGTCTGGAACCTGAACACCTTGCCTTAATCCTCACTTGATGTTTAGCCAGGAAATTTCAGCAAAGTCCTTGTGGCAGGATGCACTGCAGTTAAGAGGATGAACAATGGATAGTACACTCCTGGTTCTGCCACTTACTGATGTGTTATTCAGGCATATTACTAACCTTTTCTGTTCTGGGCTTCCTCATCTCTAAAATGGAGATGACAGAAATCTCTACCTCACAGGGGTTGTGTGAGGCATGAAGGAATTCTTAAATATGGGACACTTGGAGCAGAGCCTGACCCAGAATAGGAAGAACAAACACCCAACTTCCAGTACCTGAATCTTTCTAGGTGTTCTTTTCTATACTGGCCTTCCCTGGTCCCCACAAGCAGGTGGGGACCCATCTTCTGGGCTTTTTTTTGCACTTGAATCACATTGTCTAGTACTTATTTATGTGTTTCCTTTTCCTGAAATGATGTGACCACTAACTAGCCCAATGCCTGGCAGGTAGTAGATGCTAAATGTATATTTCTTGAAAACCTGAATGAATTAATATAAAATATAAAAGAGCTGGACTAAATGATTTTATAATCCATTTTAGGTCTACATTTCTTTGATTTCATGACTCAGCCCTGTGATTTTAATGGAATTCAGGAGCTCTCTGAATCAAAAGGAAATTACCTTTAAACAATGAGATGAAAATAGTTCTTAAAGTCACCAAAAGACAGACTGAAAAGAAAGTGCTGTCACTCCCTTTGTGTCAGGGCAAGGACAGAGGTAGAAGGGGTCTCTCAGCAACAGTATGAATAAGTTAATTAATTACTTTAAAACTGCAGGTAGGCAGGTATGCCTGTAACAACTCCTATAAAACTGCCCAAAGAATGTGGTGTTTGATTTCATGGAATTCCCTTAGATGTTGAAAGGATCAATTCCACGTCTAATCTGCTGTGAAAAAATAGACACTTGGGTGAGTTCCTTCAAAATACGACAGAAGGACCTTGGACTCTTGAATAAAAAGATGCTAGCACTAGGTCTTTGTGCTGGTGATAAAAAGTTTTGGAAGGATGAACTATGAAGAAAGAGGCAGAGTAAACATGAAAGAGAAAGAGAAAAAGGTGGGGGAGGGGCTCTGAATGTGATCTGAGGGTGATAATTGTCTTCCTACCAAATCTTTGCAACTTTATTGTTCCTAAAAATCTAAGACATAACGAGACCTGCTTCCACTGCTGACATCAGAGAAGGTGCTCAAAGCCACTATGAAGGCCTGATTGAATTGCCTAACCTGTAGGCACTGACACCTTCTAAATGGTTTCACCTCTTACAGGGGAGGAGACGCCTTGAGCTCAACAAACATTTATTGAGCATGGACTCTGGACAAAGACATATGAGACAGGATCTCTGCCCATAAAGAGGTTTTCTTTCTCACTTTCTCTCTTTCTTAAGAGGAAGAGAAGAAGGAAAGGAAGCCAGTCTAGGAGACTCAAAATGACAGACTTGAACCAGGGACCAAGAAACAGCCAAGCAAGGATTTAAATAGATTGATTTCCTTTACTCAGACTGCTTCTCCTGAACTCTTATTTTCACTATGTTATTAATTCTGAGACAAAGTAAATGCTTTGAAAAAGGGATTTAAAGTAATAGAAGACATCATCTGACATTATCTACAAAGTTTGATCTCCTTTTAATTTGGTTGATTTGCTTAAGAATTTTTGTTCCTTGGACCCAGAGGGACAGGGTAGGGAGGGAGGTGGGAGGGGGTTTAGGATGGGGGACACATGTACACCTGTGGCTGATTCATGTTAGTTGAGTTCAGTCGCTCAGTTTTGTCCGACTCTTTGTGACCCCGTGAATCACAGCACGCCAGGCCTCCCTGTCCATCACCAACTCCCAGAGTTCACTCAGACTCACGTCCATCGAGTCACTGATGCCATCCAGCCATCTCATCCTCTGTCGTCCCCTTCTCCTCCTGTCCCCAATCCCTTCCAGCATCAGAGTCTTTTCCAATGAGTCAACTCTTCGCATGAGGTGGCCAAAGTACTGGAGTTTCAGCTTTAGCATCAGTCCTTCCAAAGACATCCCAGGGCTGATCTCCTTCAGAATGGACTGGTTGGATCTCCTTGCAGTCCAAGGGACTTTCAAGAGTCTTCTCCAACACCACAGTTCAAAAGCATCAATTCTTCGGTGCTCAACCTTCTTCACAGTCCAACTCTCACATCCATACATGACCACAGGAAAAACCATAGCCTTGACTTGACAGACCTTAGTCGGCATATGGCAAAAACTACCACAATACTGTAAAGTAATTAGCCTCCAATTAAAATAAATTAATTAAGAATTTTTGTCCCTTGGATACTACTGAGAACACTAACTTGGATTCTCTTAAGTGCAGATTGCTGTGGACTGGCATTGAATTGTAATGTGCTTCTGGAAGAATATTTTAGTGAAAAAATATAGTAGCAAACAATACTAATATATTAATAATATTTATATGTCAATACATCATGTGGAATGCTGGGCTGGATGAATCACAAGCTGGAATCAAGACTGCCAGAAGAAATATCAACAACCTCAGATAAGCAGATGATAGCACTATAATGGCACAAAGGGAAGAACTAAAGCACCTCTTGATGAAGATGAAAGAGGAGAGCGAAAAACCTGGCTTAAAACTCAACATTCAAAAAACTGAGATCATGGCATCTGGTACTCATTTCATGGCAAACAGATGGGGAAAAAATGGAAATAGTGACAGACTATTTTCTTGGGCCCCCAAATCAGTGCAGACAGTGACTGCAGCCAATAAATTAAAAGACACTTGCTCCTTGGAAGAAAAGCTATGATAAACCTAGACAGCATATTAAAAAAGTAGAGACATCACTTTGACAACAAAGGTCCATATAGTCAAAGCTATGATTTTTCCAGTAGTCAGGTATGAACATCAGAGTTGGACAATAAAGAAGACTGAGCACTGAAGAATTGATGCTTTCAAACTGTGGTGCTGGAGAAGACTCTTAAGAGTCCCTTGGAGGGCAAGGAGATCAAACCAGTCAATCCTAAAGGAAATCAATCCTGAATATTATTGGAAGGGCTGATGCTGAAGCTGAAGCTCCAACATTGGCTGCCTGATGTGAAGAGCCAACTCATTGGAAAACACCCCAATGCTGGGAAAAATTGAGGGCAGGAGAAGGAGACAAAAGATGAGATGGTTGGATGGCATCATCAACTCAATGGACATGAGTTTGAGCAAACCCTGGGAGATAGTGAAGGACATGGAAGCCTGATGCACTGCAGTCAATGGGGTCGTAAAAAGTAGGATATGACTTAGCAACTGAAGAACAACAACTGCTAATGTATTCATAATATAATATTCCAGCTTGTGAGGACTACTGTCTTTGAATAACTGGCTGAAGCACCATTGTAGTAGGCGTCCTGCAGAGATTCTGGGGGAGCAAGACTCAGCTGGGCAAGCAGGCAATCAAAAATGACTTTACTGTGGCTAGAAAAGAAACAAAAATTCAGTGTGTAAGATGTCCTGAGTCTGTAAAGACAAACATAAAATATATCATATTTTTGCTGTGGATATTTGCAGACCTGGAATTTGCAACTCTCTATGCATATAGATATAGTGACTACATATTTTTTAAATCCAATATTACTGATATATGGTCTGGAAGGAATTAAATTAACCATAGGGGAAATCAGTAGAATATATGATATGATCGAGTCTTGGACAAGTGGTTGCCATATGTATGTAGTAAAGATGAGATGCAGGCTAACTCACTGGACAGAGCAAGGATCTCCTTGCAACCTTCTTTTTCTCAGCTCAGATTCCCCTAGCCTACTCCTCTCCCCTGTTACATAGGTGCTGTCCTGAATAAATTACTTTTGCTTAAAAATTCCAAGATATGATTATTTATTCATTTAATCATTCAACACACGTTTGAGTGCTTTCTTTGTGTCATACTACTCTAAGCACGAGGGAGGTGGCTCTAAAGGAAAACTCTATGCCTTTGTAGAGCTTTTCTTTTCTTGGAGGAATGGAGTTAATAACAAGTATCTAATATGTTAGATGACATAAATACCATGAAGAAGAGCAGAGCTGAGGAAGGCAGACAGGAAAAGTTGGTGAGGAGTGAGTGGGGTGCAGGAGATGAGGTGGGCTGATATTTTATGTGATGTCATCAGGGGTATCTTTCTGATGAAGTGACATTTGTGTAGAGCCATAAGGGAAGTGAGGGCTTCCCTGGTGGCTCAGATGGTAAAGAATCTGCCTGCAATGTGGAGACCTGAGTTAGGTCCCTGGGTTGGGGGGATCCTTGGAGAAGGGAACGGTTACCCACTCCAGTATTCTGGCCTGGAGCATTCATGGACAGAGAAGCCTGGTGGGCAACAGTCTGTTGGGTTGCAAAGACTGAGCAACTTTCACATAAGGGGAGTGACAGAGACACATGGAGGAGAGCATTTCCAGGAAGAGCAGTAGCAGCGGTGGAGAACTGAGTCTGAGTACTTGGTGAAGACACACTCCTCTGGCTGCCAAGCAGGGCAGCTACTGACCTGTCCCAAGACAAAGGGCCAGGCCCAGAAGAGGAGGGCTCCTTTGTCCGCTAGCTGCAGAACTCCCTATCAGTTCAGGTGGACAACACTGGGATGAATCAGACGACTGGGACTGTGTTCCAGTTCCTCTCTTCCAGATGTTCTTAGATGTGACCACAATGTAAGGAAGAAAGACTATGTTTTATAAGAAGTCCTTTCTGTACCTCTTATACCACAAAGGTCCCTCTGTACCTCTGAGCCTTCAGCACTCCCTGGTGGCTCAGAGGGTAAAAGCATCTGCCTACAATGTGGGAGACCTGGGTTCAACCCCTGGGTCGGGCAGATCCCTGGAGAAGGAAACGGCAACCCACTCCAGTTCTCTTGCCTGGAGAGTCGCATGGATAGGGGAGCCTGGTGGGCTACAGTCCGTGGGGTTACAAAGAGTCGGACATGACTGAGTAACTTCACTTTTTTTCTTCACTTTCTGTACAGTGCTCTGGAGTAGGAGCTTTTCAAATATATTTACTTCAAAAATATATATTTGAAAAAATATTTTGGCTACAGAATACTTGCTTCAAAAGGACGCTTCTGAGGAATCCAGACTAACAGCTTAAAGCACAGTAGCTCCCTCTGAAGTAGCCTGGGATCCAGAACCCCTGGCTTGACCATCTTCCTTTGTGATTAGACTGAGAGGGCCTCTCTGTGAGATACTATTTAAAAATCAACAGTTTAAGCAGAGGTTTCACAACCATGCTTGTGGAGCTCAGGGTTTCTTGAAAAGGGCGTCTCAGGCAGCAGTGACTGGGGGTGAGGGAGCAGGAGGCCTAGCAGTTGATTTTAGGCCTCCATTTGGCCACTTCACCTACCATCCCAGCTGTGCCTCAGGCCTGCCTCTGCTTCAGTGAGGGTTTAACTTGAAGAAAGAAGTCCATGGCTTAAGAAAACCACTATTCTGGAGAGATGGCACAATCATTTGGAAATTATCACTGGAAAATTCACTGGAGTTCTTATAATCTAGATATTTCTTCCCAAACAGGGTACTTTGTATTGAAGAGTGATTCCTTCAGAAGAAATCTTGTGATACAATGGAAAGTTCGGTCTTAAGAGTTGGAACTTCTGGCTTCTCATCCTAGCTTTGGCATGAATGATACACACTCAAGTCTCTCATTCTCTGTACCCATTCTTGAATTCTCCCAGCGGTGGTGTGAGGTGCAAGTAAATGAAGTATTGGGTGGGAAAGGACTTTGTGTTGGCTCGGGTCCTCTAAGGAACAGTTACCTGGACAGGATTCGACCTGTAAGAGACGGGGGAAATCCAAGAGAAAAGCTGGAGGGAACTAGATGAGGTATGGAGATCCCTGAGCCTGTGATCAGGTGTAACTCTTCCCATGAAGGGGAGGGAAGGAAGGAGAGATGGGGCACAGAGTACACCTCGGTTCTAAGCAAGTATCTGCCAGCCCATGGGGAGCCCTTCAGCCAAAGGCACGCATCCGAGGAGTCCTGCATCTCGACAGAGCAGACCTGCCTCATCACGCTTGCTGTGTGCAGTTGTGGCCTGGGTGTGGGTCCGTGGGTCCCAGCTCTGTCTTCTCTCAGTCACACTCCTGCAGCAGTGTTAGGGGAAGCACACTGATTGAAACNGCACCTCCTGTGCCTCCCGCACTGGCAGGCAGATTCTTTACCACTGAGGCAGCTGGGAAGCCCTATAAAGCACAGTTCAAATGAACAAGGTTTGTTGTTAATAGTTTTTTTTCTTCTCAGAAATAAGAGGGAAATAATCAGTATCAAATATATCACATTCATTGCTGCCTGATGTGGACCAGGGCCCTCAGAGCCCCCCGGGGTGTGGGGAGTCTGGAGTGGCTCCCTTTGGTTTGTCTCTCCCAAAGTCTGCCTGGCCTAAGCCCTGATTCCTGCAATGCCCTCTGGCTCTCTCCATGCAGCCAGTTTCTGTTACCTGCAAATCCCCACTCTGGCTCCACAAGGGAGAGATGGTAAATATGGAAAAAGATAATCTTATGAAACCTTGTGAGCCAATTTCCCTCATATTAGAGATAAAAAGAACACTGATTCTTCTTTTGGCTTCCCTGTCGGTTCAGCTGGTAAAGAAAATGCCTGCAATGAGGGAGACTTGTGTTTGATCCCTGGGTTGGGAAGATCTCTCTTCTTTTAGGAGAAAAGCAAAATTGACTATCCTTGGAGTAGGGTCTGAAATTACCCAGATTGACCTTATTTCTCCCCTTTGCTTTGGGTGTAAGGCTCTAGACTCTGAAACCACGAAGGGGGAAGGAGGCAAATACACAGGGATGTTTCCACCACTGGCATAAAGCTTGCCAAAGGAGAGCCAGCAGCTCTATTGGACTAATGTGGCATTCTTTCACTGAGCCCCCAGCACTGCATCACAGAAAAGTAAAAAACCCACTTAAGGATATATATTATTTTTGTATTTCAGGACAAAAGCAGCTAAACAGTTAAGTTTTTCTAAGTGTACAGATATCCCACAAGTCCAGGCATATTTCTGCTTGAGTAGAAAAACAACATAAATAGCCTCTGCTCTTATAAATCCACATATCTGTATTTTAACATGGCAGCATTACCAAGAATTAGTAATTAGTTGGAAGTATCTGGTCAAAATCAAATAGGATCAAGTTAACTATCTCCCTTGATTTCATTTAGTCTTTTTCAGACTTTCTTAAATTGCTTTAGGCAAAGTTGCTCATAATAAAACAAAAATAAAGGCTGGCTTGAGGACATTGTGTCAGACTTTAATCAGTGTAGATTAATTCTGTTTTTCAAAAACAAAACACATTGTTTGAGATGTCTCCAAGTTTGGCAATGCCAGAGCCAGCATATCAAAAGGAAGATTGGTTTAGGCAGGTAAATGTTTTCAGATTACTTATTTTTGAATGGTTGCCAGACTGTTCTCAGTAAAGAGAAATTCTGATTTGTGGGGCCAACACTGCTCTACTGGGAAGGAGTCACTGACATATACCATCAACAGGTAAGTTGGTGTAAAGATGAAGAAAGCCACAAGGGGAATATTTCTAAGTGTTTACCTACCAAATTTTACTTGGCACTGCCAAGGTGCTAGTCACTGACTATTTCTGAGCAGGATACTATGCATTTGTTGGAAAGTATGGGAAATAGATGGGTAAACAGTGGAAACAGTGTCAGACTTTATTTTTAGGGGCTCCAAAATCACTGCAGATGGTGATTGCAGCCATGAAATTAAAAGATGCTTACTCCTTGGAAGAAGTTATGAGCAACCTAGATAGCACATTCAAAAGCAGACACGTTACTTTGCCAACAAAGGTCCGTCTAGTCAAGGCTATGATTTTTCCAATGGTCATGTATGGATGTGAGAGTTGGACTGTGAAGAAATGGACTGTGAAGAAAGCTGAGCACTGAAGAATTGATGCTTTTGAAGTGTGGTGTTGGAGAAGACCCTTGAGAGTCCCTTGGACTGCAAGGAGATCCAACCAGTCCATTCTGAAGGAGATCAGCCCTGGGATTTCTTTGGAGGGAATGATGCTGAAGCTGAAACTCCAGTACTTTGGCCACCTCATGAGAAGAGCTGACTCATTGGAAAAGACTCTGATGCTGGAAGGGATTGGGGGCAGGAGGAGAATGGGACGACTGAGGATGAGATGGCTGGATAGCATCACTGACTCGATGGACGTGAGTGAGTGAACTCCGGGAGTTGGTGATGGACAGGGAGGCCTGGCGTGCTGCAATTCATGGGGTCGCAGAGTCGGACATGACTGAGCGACTGAACTGAATTGAACTGAACCATGGATTGGAAACCATGGGATTTCTCTTCCTAGTAACCCGGTGAGAAGAGATGAGGCAGCAGAGAACTCTGGAAAGTCACAGCTTCAAGGGGATATTTCAGTATCTATGGTTGCTAAGGTGTAAACTGATCATGGTTTTAATGGAATTTGTACCAGTAAGTTCTTCAGAAACTTGATTTGAATGTGGGCTATTTTCACCATTTCTTAGAGAAACTATTGTGTGGAGAGGTTAGGAACAAGTTACAGTACTTCTTTAATAAAGCACCTAGTTAAGCATGTGGAACTTGCTACCTGGAGACTTAGGACAGGAAGAAAATATAACTAGAGAAAGGTCTAGATTCATGCTGTAAATAACAAAAATAAGCGATGAATATTCAAAATCATCTCTAACTTTGTCATAAGGGTACCAAGAACATCAGACCAGGAAGGAGAATAAGATGAGCAAAGCTGAGGCTGTGTAGGGTAAAGGAGAGAGAAACTACAATACTTCATCCCTCCAAAAATCTCTTTCAGAATCCAAGCAGACACAGGTCCAAGATCACAAAGACCATTGACTTCATAGAACTGCAATCATTTTTATCCTTAGAGAGGCTGAAAGTGCAAGTACTTCCCCAGCCCAGGGACTCCTATGTCCATAGAACGCAGGAGATGGTGAGGTGTGTGTGTCCTATGAACTCAGATAAGAATACACAACTCTTTTTCATAACTTCTAACTGAAATTTAACTGTCTTAAAAATTACGAATGGAAGCAACAAACCATAGCAGTTTTAATACTTGTGACTTGCACCCATGGAGATAAAAAATATTTTTGTATATTTCAGTAGAAGCAGGTATCTTGAATTATCATTTATACTCATCACATTTCCAAATTACAGTAGGTAAGAAGCCTATTATTGAGTCTTGTATTTGATGCATTATGACAACACACATTAGTGTACTGCAATTTTTTTTTACTATTATAACTATTTCAATAGTGCTTATTTCCTTTGCAATCCTTTTTTATAATGCAGTTATGCTTCTCAGACTGCTAAACGCTTCCATGACACAAACAGGTTACAAAACTCTTATCTGTGGGAAAAGCAAAGGGACCTGGGAATCAAGAGGCCTGAATTTACCATAATAGTCATTAATTAATTTTTAAAAAAACTTAAATTTTTAGGACAGTTTTAGATTTACCAAAAATTGAAAAGATAGTACAGAGAGTTCCCACATATCTGGCACCCAGTTTTATCTATAAATAACATATTAGTAGAGTAGGCAGTGCAGTGGTAAAGAATCCCCCTCAATGCAGAAGACCCAAGAGATGTGGGGTTCGATCCCTTGGTCAGGAAGATCCCCTGGAGGCAGAAATGGCAACCCACTCTAGTATTCATTCTTGCCGGAAAATTCCATGGACAGAGGTGTCTGGTGGGTTAAAGTCCATGGGGTCTCAAGGAGTTGTACATGATAGCATGCACACACACACACACACACACACACACACACACAGAGTACAGGTACACTTGTTACAATGAATGAACCAATACTGATGCATTATTATTTACAGAAGTCCAGACTTGAATCAGATGCCCTTAGTTTTTAATCTAACGTCCTTTTTCTGTTCCAGGATCCTATCCAAGATAGCACCTTAGATGTGGTCATCACATCTCTTAGCTGTGAAACAACTCATTTTTTCAACCCAAGTTATTTAATATCTTGATTCATATGTGTTTTAGGTACTCTAATAGTTCTTTCCCAAGCAAGTGAATGTTCAGTCAATATATATTGCTGAATTGATTGATAGCCTAATCTTCCAAGGAACACAGTTAAGGGCAGAGATCACATTTGAAGACTTACCTTGTTCAGCAGGCATGAGCTTTTTTTCCTTTCCTTAAATTCTGTAGGTCTTTTATTCTTAGCATGATTGTAGCTGTTATTCTGGTTGATACACAGAAGCAGAATAACTAAGTAAAAACCCACTGTGAGTACTGTGTACAATATTTGAGTGTTAAATTCTCTGTTTCTAAATTCACTACCAGCAGTAGTCTATCAAAATGCCTTGTATTGAGAGATATTTTAAAGCCTATATTTAGGGAAAATAAGCCCATAATTAACTGTGCAATGAGTTAAAAACTTTTACTTTAGAATTTTCTGTGTTTTGTTTTAGTTTGGTTTGGCTTTTAATATAAATTTGAATTCTTTTTGGCAGAGTAAGCATGTTCCTGTTTGACCACAGCTCTGCCACACCTCCACCTTCTCTGCAAGTTCCTATTATATTATATACTGCCCTGCTTAACTCACTTCTGTAATTGACCCTTGCATACTTTTGATTTTTCAACTCATTATGCAATTTTCTGTGTTTTACAGATTGTTGAAAAGAATTCCAAGTTACATGTTACAAATAAATGTCACATATCCAGAGGGGAGTCTTTATGGGGACTGGGAGGAGATGCAGCTGGATTAGCTACTTCATTTATTTTTATTGTGTCTTGTCTTCCCATCTAGGAAATGATTACATAGGACATAAAATTTCTATTTCCCTTGCATCTATAACTCCTTTCCTTCCCGTCCCCCTACTATGTCTGACATGGTTCTTGCTACATATTGCTGCTGCTAAGTTGGTTCAGTCATGTCTGACTTTGTGTGACCCCATAGACGGATGCCCACCAGGCTCCCCCATCCCTGGGATTCTTCAGGCAAGAACACTGGAGTGGGTTGCCATTTCTTTCTCCAATGCATGAAAGTGAAAAGTGAAAGTGAAGTCCCTCAGTCATGTCTGACTCTTAGCAACCCCACAGACTGCAGCCTACCAGGCTCCTCCATCCATGGGATTTTCCAGGCAAGAGTACTGGAGTGGGGTGTCATTGCCTTCTCCGTGCTACATACTAGGGGCTCAATATAAGATATTTTATGAATTTCTCTTGGTCTTATCTGACTCAGATGACTGTAGTATCTACTACTGTGGACTAGAATCACATAGAAAAAATGGAGTAGCCCTCATAATCAACAAAGGGGTCCAAATATATTCAAGGGACTAGATCTAGTAAACAGAGTGCTTGAAGAACTATGGATAGAGGTCTGTAATATTATACAAGAGGCAGTGAACAAAACCACTTGGGGCTGGTGCACGGGGATGACTCAGAGAGATATTATGGGGTGGGAGGTGGGAGGGGGGTTCATGTTTGGGAACGCAGGTACACCCGTGGTGGATTCATGTCAATGTATGGCAAAACCAATACAGTATTGTAAAGTAAAATAAAGTTAAAAAAAAAAAAGTAAAGCAAGAAGGCAAAGGGGTTGTCTGAGGAAGCTTTACAAATAGCTGAAGAAAGAAGAGAAGTAAAAAGCAAGGGAGAAAGGAAAAGGTACACTCAACTAAACACAGAGTTCCAGAGAATAGCAAGGAGAGAAAAGAAGGCCTTCTTCAATGAACAATGCAAAGAAATATAAGAAAGCAATAGAAGGGGAAAGACTGGAGATCTCTTCAATAAAATGGAAATATAAAAGGAATATTTTATCAAAAGATGGGCACGATAAAGGACAGAAGTGGCCAAGACCTAGTATAGAAGCAGAATAGATCAAGAAGAGATGGCCAAGAATACACAGAACTGTACAAAAAAGGTCTTAATGACCCATATAACTACGATGGTGTGTTCACTCACTCAGAGCCAGACATTCTGGAGTGTGAAGTCAAGTGAGCCTTAGGAAACACTGCTCTCAATAGTGTAGGCAATGGACTTCCAGCAGAGCTATTTAAAATCCTAAAAGATGATGCTATTAAAGTGCTGCACTCAATATGCCAGCGAATTTGGAAAACCCAGCAGTGGCCACAGGATGGGAAAAGGTCAATCCTCATCCCAATTCCCAAGAAGGGCAACACTAAAGCCACCTAAAGCTGTATGGTTCAAACCACTGTACAGCTGCATTCATCTCCCATGCTAGTTAGTGAGATTATGCTCAAAATCCTACATGCCAGGCTTCAGCATTATGTGAACTCAGAAACTCCAGATGTCTGAGCTGGGTTTAGCAAAGACATGGAAACCAGAGTTCAAATTGCCAAAATTTGCTAGATCATAGAGAAAGCATGGGAATTCCTGGAAAACATCTACCTCTGTTTCATTGACTACACTAAAGCCTTTGACTGTGTGGATTATAACAAATTGTGGAAAACTCTTAGAGATGGGAATACCAGACCATTTTACCCATCTCCCGAGAAACATGTATGCAGGTCAAGAAGCAACAGTTAGAACCTTGTATGGAACAACTGACTGGTTCAGGATTGATAAAACAGTATGCCAAGGCTGTTTATTGTCACCCTATTTATTTAACTTATACACAGAGCACATCATGAGAAACGCTGGGCTGGATGAGTTACAAGCTGGAATCAAGACAGGCGGGAGATTTATCAACAACCTCAGGTATGCGGATGATATCACTCTAATGGCAGAGGGTGAAGAGGAACTAAAGAGCCTTAGCTCCTTTTGATGAGGGTGAAAGAGGAGAGTGAAAAAAGCTGGCTTAAAACTAAATCTTAAAAAAAAAACACACTAAGATTATGGCATCTGGTCCCATCAATTCATGGCAATTAGAAGGGAAAAGGTGGAAGCAGTGACAGATGTCCTTTTCTTGGGCTCTAAAATCACTGTGGATGGTGACTGCAGCTATGAAATTAGACGATTGCTTCTTGGCAGGAAAGTTATGATAAACCTAGACAGTGTGTTAAAAAGCAAAGACGTCACCTTGCTGACAAGGGTTCATATGGTCAAGGCTATTGTCTTTCCAGTAGTCACATATGGTTGTGAAAGCTGGACCTTAAAGAAGGCACAGTGCCAAAGAACTGATTCTTTCAAACTGTGGTGCTGGAGAAGACTCTTGAGAGTCCCTTGGACAGCAAGGAGATCAAACCAGTTAATCTTACAGGAAATCAGCCCTGAGTACTCATTGGAAGGACTGATGCTGAAGCTCCAATGCTTTGGCCACCTGATGCGAACAGCCGACTCATTGGAAAAGACCCCGATGCTTGGAAAGATTGAAGGCAGGAGAAGAGGGCAACAGAGAATGAGAGGTTGAATGGGATCACTGATGCAATAGACATGAACTTGGGCAAACTCCAGGAGATGGTTGGGGACAGGGAGGCCTGGTTTGCTGTGGTCCATGGGGTTGTGAAGAGTTGAACACAACTTGGAAACTGAACAACACCAACAGCAACATCTTGGAAATTTTTAAGAGGTTATTTTTAAGAGCAGTTTTAGGTGTACAGAAAATTTGAGCACAAGGTAAAGAGATTTCCCGCATATTCCCTACCCCGACATAGGCACAACCTCCCTCACTCTCAAAATCCATTGCAGTGGTAGAATTGCTACAATTGCTGAACCTACATTCACAGAATTATCACTCAAAGCCACAGTTTACATTACAGCTCACTCTTGGTGTGGTACATTCTATGGGCTTATATATTGACATGTATTCAACTTTACAATATCATAGTACTTTCACTGCCAACCCTTGGTAATCACAGATCCTTTCACTGTCTCCATAGTTTTGCCTTTCCCAGAATGTCATAGAGTTGATATCATACAGCAGCAGTCTTTTAAGATTGACTTCTTTCACATAGTAATACTCATTTAAGTTTCCTCTGTGTTATTTTCTTGGCTTAATGGCTCATTTTTTCAGTGCTGAATAATATTCCATTATTTGTATTTACCACCTACTGAAGGACACTTTTGCAATTATGAATAAAGCTTTTATAAACATCCTTATGTATGCTTTGTGTATATAAGTTTTCAACTCATATAGGTAAATACGAAGAAGCACAATTGCTAGATCATATGAGCTTCTCTGGCAGTTGAGCAATAAAGAATCCATGTGCCAGTACAAAANACTTGCTGAGGTTTTGATTGGGATTTCGTTGAACCTATAGATTAAGACATGAGATATAAGTGCTTATTAAGCTTTTTACTGTGTCGCATTTGTTATATCTCACTGACCAAAGCAAGTTAAATGCAAACCCCATAGTCTATGGAGAGGACTACACTAGGCTGTAGATACCAAACATATGATTCATTAAAGGCCATTAATGAAGAATCTTCCAAAGTATTGTAACATTACACTCCTTTATCAGTGACAGAGAGATTTTACTAATAGCAGATTTACTTTTCAGATACAGAAATTAAGACTTAGAAATATATAAGTTCTCAGGGTCATTTCAGAGAAGGCAGTGGCACCCCACTCCCCACTCCAGTACTCTTGTCTGGAAAATCCCATGGGTGGAGGAGCCTGGTAGGCTGCAGTCCATGGAGTCGTGAAGAGTCGGACACGACTGAGTGACTTCACTTTCGCTTTTCACTTTTATGCATTGGAGAAGGAAATGGCAACCCACTCCAGTGTTCTTGCCTGGAGAATCCGAGGGATGGGGGAGCCGGGTGGGCTGCCATCTATGGGGTCACACAGAGTCGGACATGATTGAAGCAACTTAGCAGCCGCAGCTTAGCAGCAGCAGGGTCATTTGGCTAGCTAATAAGAGAAAAAATACTCATATAATATTTACTATGTGCCATGCACTATTCAAGGGACTTACCATATATCACTCAGGTAACCTTCACTATCTAAGGTTGGTACTATTATCTTTTTCCTTTTTTCAGATGATAAAAACAAGGTATGATGGTGCTAAACAAGATGCCGAAGATAAAATGATTAATAAATGGCATGACCACACTTCAAGCCACATACAAGCATCTCAACTTGAAGCCCAGTTCTTAAGAATAATGTTTTCCTGTGTTACCCCCACTGCGCAGATCTGACATTGTATAGTGTGGCTCCTAGCCTCTTCTGTAGGCCTCTGAAGGTTTTTTGAGAGCATTAATAACTGAGAGATGAGTTGTCACTACCTACTAAGTAGGCATCATCACAGAATGTGATTTTGGCTCGAGTCCATGAATGAGGGATTCTCTGTGCTTTACCCAAATATGATGCGTATTTTTCTTTTCTTAAACAGCTTTGTTAAATAATACTAGCTGCTGAAATAAGCCAACCCCAAATCTCAGTGTTTGACCCAACAAAGGTTTATTTCTCACTTATAATCCAATGGGAGTGAGTAGGGGGGCTCTGCTCTCCCTATGCCATGGTCATGTTACCTTCAACTTGTGGCTTATTTAGGTTGCCTTAGTGTCATCCAACCAGCAGATGAAGAGAAGAGAAAACAAATACGAAAAACTTACATTCTTAATTGCTTCACTTCTATTCATTTCATGAGTAAGAATTAGGTAGATAATCTCTAATGTAAATGTGGGTTAAATGTAAATAATCTACAATGGTCTAGTGAATGTAATTTAGCTGCATGCCTAGGAGAATAAGAAGATGTATTTGGTCAGTCTCTGCTAAACAATTTTTTTCCATTTATTTAAATAAGTATAAAAACATACTTCACATATAACACGAAGAACTACTTTTCCTTAGCAATCTTTCAATAACTCAGCTCCCTTAAGGCAATCTATGTTTTGAAGTATTTTTGGCTTGAAATTATGTTGGATGAGTGTAACAGGCTTACAAGGACTCAGGAAAATGCTAAAGAAGATGGACTTTCTCTAATAAGTCTATAAGAATTGCATATGACCTTTTCACATTATTTTTGAAAGAGATCATAAAGCAAACATGCATATATCCAGAATTATAATTAACAAGGTCATGAAGGAAGTGAAGTTGTATAATGCATTCTTTCCTTTTCCTTGTTGGACCACTCTCTCTTCATCCTCCCATTTCTAGGTACCAGCACCCCTGTGTTGGCTGTCCAGCACCATTCCTTTCCTTCACTCAGCATTTATCAGCCTTATGTCCTATGAAGGCTTTGCATGGTGCCTAATTGGAGAAACTACTTCATAGTCAGAAACTGACAGCTGATTTAGCTAAATGTGATATCACTTCCAGGAATATTCAGAATTCAACAGGCTTTCTTGGCAATATAACAGTTAAGAAGAATGAAATCTCTGTCTATTCTGTTGGACTTGGAGGGCTGCAGCAAGCCTACAGGGCTTTTTAGTGTGGCTTCCAATTCATACCATAGACATTTGCCAAGAGGAGATATTAAGGGAGTCTACCCTGACCTTCATGAAGGCTTAAAATGCTACTGAATAACTAGTGCTGTGGCTGGTAGTTTTCAATATCCTGCTTTCTTAGTAATTCTATTATGATAGTGACTCACTTGTCAGTCATCTTTCATTTCTAGCTATTGCTAGCAAGTACCTGAAAAGAAGGGGAAAGATCTCTAAGCTATTGCAGTAGCTTCATGCCACACAAACTGAGGCCCTTGAATCCACTGAAGAGACCCTTTCACATGCCATCAGGATCAATTTTTATTTTATACAGAATTTTAATATGGTAAGTAGTCTGATTTCCAATCTAAGAGTACATTGAAGGTAACAAATAAGAGGACATGAAAAGAGGGCTTTTATAAATCAAGAACAATTTAGGCAAACTGCAGTGACAAATCACATGGACATGGAAGGAAGAGAAAATAAAACAAACAAACAAAATTGGTAGTCTGGAGGCATTTAAGGTAGAGGCAAACATCCTAATGATCCCTTTGAGCAAATTCACAAAACTGCAGTGAACTAACAGCTGTTTAACAACATTCAGAAGAGATGGAGATATGATTAGTACACTCTAGTTAAAGAGGCATAGACTTTTATCAAAGCCAAAAATTGGGGGAAGACACCAGTATCTGTTGAAAGGAACAAAAATCCTCTAGGAGTGGGGTCAGTGTGAGGCAATATTGTAAAGTTAAAGGTGGAGAGCTCCCCATCTTTAATCTCTTGGAGAATCATGAGTTATTGCATAAAATATGCAACAGTTAACCTGGCCTTTTTGTGTTTTTGCATATTCTTCATTCTTTCTGATGAAAGTGTAATGCAGGATTGTGCAGAACGTATGCTAAAATAAAAATACTTATCTCAAAGCTAGTATTTCAGTAGTACCTGGGGATGCAGAGTCTTCACAATGTAACTTATTAAAGAAGATCAAAGATCATTCTAGCTGAAAGAGTAGTACATCAGAGGCCACATGCTGTGTGACCACGACACATATCAAGGCCATAGTGATGGAAAAGGCCAACAGAGATGCAAGCGGAGCCCCCACTGAAGTGCTCATCATCAGAAATATTATTTGCTTTAAAAATAGTGATTTGGATTACGCTGAATGTATATATGCCAGCAAATTTGGAAAACTCAGCAGTGGCCACAGGACTGGAAAAGGTCAGTTTCCATTCCAATGTCAAAGAAAGGCAATGCCAAAGAATGCTCAAACTACCACACAATTGCATTCATCTCACATGCTAGTAAAGTAATGCTCAAAATTCTCCAAGCCAGGCTTCAGCAATACGTGAACCGTGAACTTCCTGATGTTCAAGCTGGTTTTCGAAAAGGCAGAGGAACCAGAGATCAAATTGCCAACATCCACTGGATCATGGAAAAAGCAAGAGAGTTCCAGAAAAACACCTATTTCTGCTTTATTGACTATGTCAAAGTGTTTGACTGTGTGGATCACAATAAACTGTGGAAAATTCTGAAAGAGACGGGAATACCAGACCACCTGACCTGCCTCTTGAGAAACCTATATGCAGGTCAGGAAGCAACAGTTAGAAGTGGACATGGAACAA
>SJYQ01009268.1:161119-203231 GCA_006410935.1 Redunca redunca
CAATGGTCATTATAAAATCACTCCCTCAGAAAAAGAGAAAGTAGAAATAGTAAGAGAGTGAATTTAAATCTGTATTGAAAAAAATGTCAGGTTGAGTATGAAAAAAATACCTTGGGGATGGGTGGCCTCTGCAATATTACTAAGGTAAAAATAGGAAGAGAATTGAGTCATGCTAACAGGAAGAATTTCCTGATAGAAAAATTTTGTGGATCTAGTTTATGAAACAGATCTCATGATTGTATATTATCATTTATGCTGTTCCTTGAGGAGCCTAAGATATTTCAAAATATGCTACCTTGACTACTTCAAATAATTTTCTTTTAACATTGTTTATATTATTATTTTCCAGAGAAAATTACTTCAAATAGATGTTCCAGAGGGACACTTCTGCCATCCAAATGATGTAGATTTTATGAGTGGGTCTTGGTCTGAATCCACAAGCTTCTCATAACTTGGTATCTTTAGATAAGCAGAGATTAAGCCCACATCAAGAGTTAAAGATCAGCAACAAGGTTAAGGAGTGTCACAAATATCTAATCTTGCTTTATACAGATGGGGTTATATAAATAGCCTTCTTGACATTATTGTGGCCTCACTGAGTATCATGAGGCTTCCTTTATAGCTCAGTTGGTAAAGAATCTGCCTGCAATGCAGGAGACCCAGGTTGATTCTTGGATCAGGAAGATCTCCTGGAGAAGGAAATGACAACCCACTCCAGTATTCTTGCCTGGAGAATCCCATGGATAGAGGGACCTGGCAGGCTATAGTCCATGGGGTTGCAAGAGTCAGACACAACTTAGCAACTAAACCACCACTGCTGAGTGTCACAAAAACACTACTTTAGTTTACAGAAATTCTCACTGGCTTAAAATTCCTTATATTTTAAGGGAATTGTTCCCCTTAAGTCTAGATCTAGGAAACAGTGTACACATGATAGTTATGACATACTTGTGACATCTAAGCTGCTCAGAGCCTACGCTTGTGGCAGTGGCAAATGGTAAACACCTATATAGCTATCATTATGCACCAGGCACTGCTCCAAACAAATCAGGCCTCCCACAAGCAGCCAGTGAAACCCCAACTACTTCAAACACATTTAAACTCAATCACTGCACTACTAGCTATCAGCTCTTTACAAAAATTGCATTTTAATATTTTCAGCATAGTGAAACATGGAGCTCTAGAGTCAATTTGTTTCCACCCTTTACTATTTGAATTCATAAAAGCTAACTTCTTTGAGATTCTATTTCTTCATCTTAAAAGTGAATAGAACACCCTCTCCTCCCTTTCCCATGCAGAGGGGCCAAGGCAGCACTGAGTGAGATGCAATGGTGTTAGGGCTGGAGTTCAGGTCCTCCAAAGAGAAATTTGGCAGGAGGCATTAGCCTTTCGTCAGCCAGAAGCATACACACACAGGAGTGCGAGTCTCTGTTCTTATCAAAGACAGTTGCCAATGAGAGGTTTACCACCTGAGGGCCACATGATGAGAAGAGCTGACTCATTTGAAAAGACCCTGATGCTGGGAAAGATTGAGGGCAGGAGGAGAAGGGGACCGCAGAGGATGAGATGGTTGGATGGCATCACCAACTCAATGGACATGGGTTTGGGTGGACTCCAGGAGTTGGTGATGGACAGGGAGGCCTGGTGTGCTGTGGTTCATGAGGTCGCAAAGAGCTGGACATGACTGAGCAACTGAATTGATATGCCAGGGCTCGTATGAACCCTTGGAAAATAAAACAGTCAATTCAGTGCTTGCCTATTGCACAGTCTTTACACTTGGAAAGTGTTGAAATTCTAAGGTTTGATCACTCTCTCTCTCACACACACACAGAATGAATTTCCTCAATTAACATACTTTAGGTGAGATGGAGAAGGCTAAGTAGATTTGCTAGCAGGAACATTCTATTCTCTAAGGACTGTTTACCCTAGAATGGAGAATTTATAAATTGGGTAAATATCCTAGAGGACCTTTGGAAAGGGATAGGAGAGTTTAGATTTAGAGGTAGCATTCACTGAATAACAACAAGATGACTAATTGGCATTTAGTTGTTATTTTGGAACTATTACAAATACATTCAAATACAAAAATTACTCTCTACCATGGAAAATTGTATCTTTACAGTGATTTAAAGCATATCAATTCTGATCATGGTCATTTTGTCTTTATTTACATTCATATCTTAATGCAGACAGATGCAAATATAGAAATAAAATGAAATTAACAAGAATTTTAAACTCATAACAGTGAGGATAGTTTAGTTTAAAAAATAGTAAAGTGACTAGATATCCTGAAAATTTTTCCACTAAAACACATAGAGTACTGAATGAAATACTTCACATATCTTTTATATTTAAGGTTCATTTGAATTCTCAGAGAAAGCAGAGTGGGAAGCTGATGACAAATCTTCAGCTGCTCAGGGCATTTGACAATCTGATGCCTTGAAGCTTGGGTATGAAGGTGGGTGGATGGGGGTAAGCAAAATTTGCAGAAGGAACTGAGACCCCAGATTAAAACTGGGACCCCTGAAAGTCTGTGCACTGAGTCAGTTTGCTGTATTATCATTTATACATTTTTATATGTCTGGAATATTTCATTATATTTATTTTTAAGTTTTAAAAGGAATTAAAAGCATGGGAAATTACTTTTTTTCCCTTGAGCGTTACATAAACTAATTTTTATTTACCTAGCTAAATATTAAAGTGAATTTTTATTTTAGCAATTTCGAATTTAACAGTTTTTGACCCATCAGAGGAGCGTAATCTCCTTGGTTCTGTCTTGTCTCAACAAAAATTTGAAGCGACGGACATTAGAGCCCTCAGCGTGTCACAGCTCTCAGACAGATCGTGTTATAGCTCTTAAATAAATCAGTGTTACAGCTCCATGTTACAGCTCAGTTTTATTTAGAAAATAGCAGGAAAGTACATCCTCAAGGCGTGAGGGCAGGCGGCCCAAGGAAGCGAAGAGAAGAGAGGGCCCTGGCCCTTTGGCTCCTCTTTTTATCAGTTTTTTCCTCCCCTCGGCCCCACCGCCCCCAGGCCTGCCCTATGTAAATTGGCCAAGCCAGGAATGCTGTTTTTTCTACCTGAGGTCCTCACTCCAGTCCTCTGACCTTCCTTTGTTCTATTTTCATGGGCTTTTCCCTTCCTTGTCTTTTAGCCACTGCCATTCTGGACTCCTGTTTCCTATTCTAACTACCTAACAGACCCATAATAGTATAAAAAAATACTAGATATTGGTTCTCAATTACAAAAAGTATGGTATGGATAAGCCTGGCTAACTAAAAGTAATTTCTTCTAGGGTTTTGACAGTTTTATAGTCTAGTTACTCAGCCAACATAAGTGGTATGCAGGCTACTCTAAGTAATTGAATACATGTATCTCATGGGTTGAAGCCACTCCCTGCTCACTCAAAGTGAAAAAAAAAGTGAAGTCGCCCAGTTGTGTCCGACTCTTTGCGACCCCATAGACTGTAGCCTGTCAGGCTCCTCCGTCCATGGGATTTTCCAGGCAAGAGTGCTGGAGTGGATTGCCATTTCCTTCTCCAGGGGATCTTCCTGACCCAGGAATTGAACCCGGGTCTCCCACATGGCAGGCTGATGCTTTACCATCTGAGCCACCAGGGAAGCCCGACATCTCCCTTTTTAACTGCTCTTTCTGGTGCTGATCCTTAAGAAGTCTCTTTGGCTCTTTATCATCAGTGAGATAAACTCCATACCAGTGCAGAAGCGCACATCTCCCCCCACCCCCCCAGGGAGCTCGTGCATGACTAGATTTTGGCTATATATGTTCTTCCTTGATCTGGCTTTGGTGATAAAGCACCAAGCAAAACTGGATGCACCCTTTCAGATCCAGACCTTGGAGCATAATTTGAAATAAATAAGAGTGGACACCAAAATATTAGCATTCCTGAGGAGAATGGATGTACATTTGTTTTCTCGATAAGAACAGCAATCTTCATTATGAGCCAGGAAAAAATTCTAAACACGTTCAACTTATCTTGTTTAATCATCAAGACATTACAGAAGAAGAAATATAATCATTTCCATTTTGTAAATGAGGAAATTGAGGCTCAGAGATGGTAAGTATCTTGCTGACACGTTTAGATGTTGATAGAGTCAGTGGTGAAGCCAGTATTTGGACCAAGGCAATTCATCTCCCCAAATACAGAGTTCTGGGGCTTTTATCTTCTCAGTCATGAAGGAAGATGGCTTTGCTAGACAGATATATGAGTAGATGGACTTCTTTCATCTTGGCTAATCTTGGGGAGGAAGTACTAGGGAAATACCTAGCTTATATGAAAAGAATCTTTTTGTTCTGGTTTTGATCTAGTTCCCTGGCAGGCTTCTTAGGATCTGTCTTAACACATACATTTCCCTTGCCAAAGAACACGTGGTATGTTTGGACATATGGTCTCATTTTTATGATCTTTTAACCTTTACATATTTTAAATATTTCATGTTGGGATTAATTATTTGTGGTGACCAAGATTGGCAGCAGGTCTGATGGGGCCATGTTTAGCATCCCTAAAGAATGAGAGGATTGATACCCTGTAGAACATATTTCAAAGATAAATATATAAATGCAAAGGAGAGATTCTTGACACACCTTAATTTAAAAAAATAAAACCCTAGTGATATCTCACAGCAAATTTGTAAATTTATTCTGAGACCTATCATTATAAATGGTTTTGAGATTAACCTTACTGCACTTTGAAACTTTTTTTAAAAGGATAAATATTAGGTAATCTGAATTATTTACAATATGATCATTTTAGTCTATGGGTACTGAAGACATAGTTGGGCTGGAATGGTAAAAACGCTGAAAACAGTAAGATTGGATATATGATTCCAACCTTACTAAGCTTTAAAAATTTGCCTCAGGTAACTGGATGGTGTGAATGTCATAGAATTATAAATAATTGTAAAATGTGATAGTAAATCAAGTTCTTATGTCTAGGAACTCTTGGACAAGGCAGTTAAGAATAAAATAGAGTGAGTGAAACACCAAGTGAAGTCAAGATCAGATCTATGCTATTCAAAGACCTTATACAATATAAAATTTATATGGTACGCATATAATATGTATTTATCATTGCTTCAACTGCTTGGCTTTAACAAACATGTCAGTGGACATGAGTTTGTCTGCAGAAGTACTGAGAAGCTAGATTCTGGGGTATAGTTTGCTGAGGTTTGTATCTATCATATAAGGTTGTGGGCCTAAATCTTGGACACCTGAATGGCTTGTTTCCCTACTCTATAAACAAGGGGCAATTTTTACCCCCAGGGGACATTTAGTAAAGTCTGGAGATACTTTTGTCATAACTGTGAAGGGGGTACTATCGGCATCTATTGGGTAGAGGCCAGGGATCCTGTTAAACATTTGACATTGCATAGGAGAACTGCCCAACCCCACAACAAAGAATTATTCAACCCCAAATAAAACTGTTGAAGTTGAGAAATTTTATGTAAACCAAGATCACCTAAATTGGTTTTTATAGATACAAGCAGGTTTCTGACTGGATCTTAGAAAAGTCTCTCATGCTATGCAGCTAATTAAAAAAGTCAACCCTGCTCTCGAAAGGCTCCCATTCTACCCTACCTGGTGGGTAGCCTCTGCCAGCATTAGTGTTCCTCCAAAGTGGCTCCGATCTGGGGGCCAGCCCCACATATCCACAACAGTTGTGACCAAACTTCTCAGCCGGCTGACACACCAGTCTACCTGCAGTAGTCAGAACTCAACCAAAACAGGAGAGCATGTGCAGCCCACACATGGGGTACCCTGGAGCACCTAGCTCTGGTGACCACAGGGGATTGAGCCGGGCACCACGGGACACCTTCTACATAAGGGCACTCTTTCTAACTGGGAAATGTAGCTGATATATGAAATACATAGAGACAAACACAGAGTTAGGCAAAATAAGAAGACAAAAGAATGCCTTCCAAACAAAAGAACATGCCCCTTCCAAATAAATGAAATGGAGATAAGCAATTTACCCGACAGAGCTGAAAGTAACAGTCATAAACAAACCTTGGGGAAGAATGGATGAACACACTGAGAACTTCAACTAAGAAGCAGAAATTATTAAAAAAAGAACCAATCAAACCTGAAGAATATAATGACAAATAAAAACTACACTAATGGGAATTAACAGCAGATTAGAGCATGTAGAAGAATGGATCAGTAATCTAAAAGACAGGGTGGTGGAAATCACTTGATCAGAACAGCAAAAAGATAAAAGAATGAAAAAGAATGAAGATAGGGACCTCTGAGACAACATCAAGCATACTTATTGTTGTATTTTAGAAGTCTCAAGAAAAGAAGAGAGAGAGAAAAGGTTTGAAAAACCTGTTTGAAAAATTAATGGCTGAAAACTTCCCTAACTTGGTAAAGGGAACAAAAATCCAAGTCTAGGAACACAGTGAGTCCCAAAAAGATAAACCCAAAGAAACTCACACCAAGACACATTATAATTAAAATGCCAAATGATAAAGATAAAGAGAGACTCTTAAAAGTATGAAGAGAAAAACAACTAGTTTTGTACAAGGGAACTGCCCTATAGAATTATCAACTGATCTTACAGCAAAAACTTTACTATCCTGAAGGAACTGATACTATATACTCAAAGTGTTGAAAGAAAAAGAAATTACAGCCAGGAATACTTTACCTGGGAAGGTTCTCATTCAGAACTGAGGAAGAGATGAAGAGTTTCTAGACAAGCAAAAGCTAAAGGAGTTCATCACCACTTAAGTTGGCCTTACAAAAAATGTTAAAGGGACTTTAAAAGGAAAAGGTAATAATTAGAAATAAAGTTATGAAGGAAAAAAATCTCACTGGTAAAAGCAAACATATAGTAAAGGTAGCAGACAACCACCTATTAAGCTATTATGAAAGTTAAAAGACAATATAGCAAAAATCATCTATATCTACAAAAGTTAATCAATACACAAAACAAAAAAGATGCAAAATATGATGCCAAAAACATAAATTTGTGATAGGAGGGTGAACTCAGGCAACCATCAACTTAAAATAGACTGCTATATACAAAGGATGTTATAAATGAACCTCATGGTAACCACAAACCAAAAACCCATAACAGATATAAAAAAAAAGTAAGAGAAAGGAGTGCAAACATAGAACTAAAGAAAGTTATCAGGGTATCCCTGGTAGCTCAGTGTAAAGAATCCGCCTGCCAATGCAGAGGACACAGAGTCAGTCCCTGGTCTGGGGAGATCCCACATGCGGTGGAGCAACTAAACCTGTGCACCACAACTGTTGAGTCTGAGCTCTAGAGCTCGGGAACCACAACTACTGACCCCCCCTGCTGCAACTACTGAAGCCCATGCACTCTAGAGCTTGGGCTCCACAAGAGAAGCCAATGCAATGAGAAGCCCACGTACCACAACTAGAGAGTAGCCCCTGCTCACCACAACTAGAGAAAAGCCATGCAGCAACAAAGACCCAGCACAGTCACAAATAAATGGGTAAAAAAAGAAAGTCATCAAATCACCAGAAAAAAGAATCAGAAAAGAAACGAACAGAGAACTACAAAAATAATCAGAAAAAATTATCAAAATAGCAATAAGTACATATCTAGCAATAAGTGCTTTAAATGTAAAGAGACTAAATGTTCCAATCAAAACACATAGGGTGGCTGGATGGAATTTCAAAAAGATCCATATATATGCTGTATATAAGAGACTCACTTAAGATCTAAAGACACACAAACTGAAAATGAAGTGTTCCACGGAAATGGAAATGAAAAGCTTTAGGGTAGCAATACTTAGGCTGACAAAATAGACTTTAAAACAAAGACTAACAAGAGACAAAGAAGAGCATTACCTAAAAGTATCATTTTAAGAAGAAGATATAACACCAGATAGTTCAGTGGTAAAGAATCTGCCTGCCAATGCAGGAGACACGATCCCAGGCCTGGGAAGATCACCTGGAGAAAGTAATGACAACCCACTTTAGTATTCTAGCCTGGGAAATTCCATGCACAGTGGAGCCTGGTGGGCTACAATTCATGGGGTCTCAAAGAGTCAAACACAACTTAGCAACTAAACAACAACAACAACAAAATACATACCCAACATAGGAGAATGTAAATAAAGCAAACAGTATTACATATAAAGAGAGACATTCACAGTAATATAATAATAGTAGGGAACTTTAATACCCCCTTACATCAATGGATAGATCATCCAGACAGAAAATCAATTAGGAAACAATGGCCCTTGAATGACACATTAGCCTAATGAACTTAATAGATAAATAAACAACACACTAAAAAACAACAGAAAACACATTGTTTTCAAGTGCAAATGGCACCTTCTCCAGTATATATCATATTAGGCCATAAAACAGTCTCAATAAATTTAAGCAGGTTGAAATCATATCAGGCATGTTTTCCTACCACAGTGGTATGAAACTAGAAATTAATTACAAGCAGAAAACTGGAAAAAGCACAAACAAGAGGAGGCTAAACCACATGCTATTAAATAACTAATGGATCACAAAGAAAAAAATACCTTGAAATAAAGGAAAATGAAAACATAATGTTCCAAAATCTATAGGATGCAGCAAAAAAAAAAAAAAAGTTCTAAGAGGGTGGTTTACAGTGATACAGGCATACTTCTGAAAACAAGAAAAAGTCTCAAATAAACAATCTGACCTTACACCTAAAGAAACTAGAAAAATGAACAAAGCGTAAAGTCTATATACTAATAAAAAACTATCAGAATAGAAATTAAGAAAATAATCTCATTTACAATTGCATCAAAAAGAATGAAATACCTGGGAGTAAATTTAACCAAGTAGATAAAAGACACTGAAAACTATAAGACACCAATGAAAGAAATTAAAGACAACATAAATAAATAGAAAGATATACTATTCTTGTACTTAACAATATTAAACAATATCTTAATATTGCTAAAATATTCATATTACCCAAAGCAATCTATAGATTCAATGCAATTCCTATCAAAATATTGATGGCATTTTTCAGGGAAGTAGAGCAAATAAATACTCTTAAAATTTGTATAGAACCACAGAAGACCCTAAATAAGCCAAAGCAATCTTAAAGAACAAAGCTGGAGGGATCATGCTCCCTGGTTTTGAACTATACTACAAAGCTATGGTTTTCAAAACTGTATGGTAGTGGCACAAAGAGACACAGAGATCAATGGAACAGACTAGAGAGTACAATACAGTAAGAAATCCATGTTAGTGTTTTCAATACATTTATGAAAAAGGAGCCAAGAATATATGATGCAGTAAAGACTTGTCTCTTTAATAAATTGTGCTGGAAAAAAACTGGACAGCTATATGCAAAAAAGTGAAACTGTAACACTTGCTTATACCATATGAATAAGCTCAAATGGGTTAAAGACTTAAATGTAAGACCTGAAACCATAAAACTCCTAGAAGAAAACACAGTTTGGTTTCTGACACCAGTTTTAAAAATATTTTTGAATCTATCTACTCAGGTAAGGGCAACAAAAGCAAAAATAAACAAATGAGTCTACCTCAAACTAAAAGGTTTTATACAGTGAAGGAAACCACCATCAAAATGAAAAGTTAATTTACTGAATTGGAGAGGATATTTGAAAATGATTCACCCAGTATCCAAACAAACAAAGAACTCACACAACTCAATAAGAAGAAGATCAGATTAAAAATGGTTCAGTCAGTCATTCAGTTCAGTCGCTCAGTCATGGCTGCCTCTTTGCGACCCCATGCACTTCAGCACCTCAGGCTTCCCTGTCCATCATCAAATCCTGGAGCCTACTCAAACTCACATTCATCACATCAATGATGCCATCCAACCATCTTATCCTCTGTCATCCACTTCTCCTTCCACCTTCAAACTTTCCCAGCATCAGGGTCTTTTTAAATGAGTCGGTTCTTCAAATCAGGTGGCCAAAGTATTGGAGTTTCAGCTTCAGCATCAGACCTTCCAAAGAATATTCAGGACTGATTTCCTTTAGGATTTACAGGTTGGATCTCCTTGCAGTCTAAGGGGCTCTCAAGAGTCTTCTCCAAATCTGCATTTCAAAAGCATCAATTCTTCAGCACAAGCTTTCTTTATAGTCCAAATCTCACATCCATACATGACTACAGGAAAAACCATAGCTTTAACTAAATGGACCTTTGGTGGTAATGTAATGTCTCTGCTTTTTAATATGCTGTCTAGGTTGGTCATAATTTTTCATCCAAGGAGTAAGTGTCTTTTAATTTCCTAACTCCAATAACCATCTGCAGTGATTTTGGAGCCCCCCCCGCCAAAAGTCTGTCACTGTTTCCATTGTTTCCCCAACTATTTGCCATGAAGTGATAGGACCAGATCGCATGATCTTAGTTTCCTGAATGTTGAGTTTTAAGCCAACTTTTTCACTCTCCTCTTTCACTTTCATTGAGAGGCTCTTTAGTTCTTCACTTTCTGCCATAAGGGTGGTGTCACCTGCATATCTGAGGTTATTGATATTTCTCCCAGCAATCTTGATCCATCTTGTGCTTCTTCCAGTCCAGCGTTTCTCATGATGTTTTCTGCATATAAGTTAAATAAGCAAGGTGACAATATACAGCCTTGATGCACTCCTTTTCCTATTTGGAACCAGTCTGTTTTTCCATGTCCAGTTCTAACTGTGGTTCCTGACCTGTATACAGGTTTCTCAAGAGGCAGGTCAGGTGGTCTGGTATTCCCATCTCTTTCAGAATTTTCCACAGTTTATTGTGATCCACACAGTCAAAGGCTTTGGCATAGTCAATAAAGCAGAAATAGGTGTTTTTCTGGATCTCTCTTGTTTTTTCGATGATCCAGCAGATGTTGGCAATTTGATCTCTGGTTCTTCTGTCTTTTCTAAAACCAGCTTGAACATCTGGAAGTTCACGGTTCACATATTGCTGAAGCCTGGCTTGGAGAATTTTGAACATTACTTTGCTAGCATGTGAGATGAATGCAATTGTGAGGTAGTTTGAGCATTCTTTGGCATTGCCTTTCTTTGGGATTGGAATAAAAACTGACATTTTCCAGTCCTGTGGCCACTGATGAGTTTTCCAAGTTTGCTGGCATATTGAATGCAGCACTTTCATAGCATCATCTTTTAGGATTTGAAATAGCTCAACTGGAATTCTATCACTCCACTAGCTTTGTTTGTAGTGATGTTTCCTAAGGCATACTTTACTTCACATTCCAGAATGTCTGGCTCCAGGTGAGTGATCACAACGTTATGATTATCTGGGTCATGAAGATCTTTTTTGTATAGTTTTTCTGTGTATTGTTGCCACATCTTCTTAATATCTTCTTCTGTTAGGTCCATACATTTTCTGTCCTTTATTGAGCCCATCTTTGCATGAAATATTCCCTTGGTATCTCTAATTTTCTTGAAGAGATCTCTAGTCTTTCCCATTCTATTGTTTTCCTCTATTTCTTTGTATTGATCACTTAGGAAGCCTTTCTTGTTTCTCCTTGCTACTCCTTGAAACTCTGCATTCAAATGGGTATATCTTTCCCTTTCTCCTTTGCCTTTAGAGTCTTTCTTTTCTCAGCTATTTGTAAGTCCTCTTCTGACAATCATTTTGCCTTTTTGCATTTCTTTTTCTTGGGGATGGTCTTGATCACTGTCTCTTGGACAGTGTCACAAACCTCTGTCCATAGATCTTCAGGTACTCTGTCTATCAGATCTAATCCCTTGAATCTATTTGTCACTTCCACTGTATAAGCATAAGGGATTTGATTTAGATCATGTCTGAATGGTCTAGTGGTTTTTCCTACTGTCTTCAATTTCCATCTGAATTTGGCAATAAGGATTTCATGATCTGAGCCACAGTCAGAACCTGGTCTTGTTTTTGCTGATTGTATAGAGCTTCTCCATCTTTGACTGCAAAAAATATAAAATCAGTCTAATTTCGGTATTGACCATCTAGTGATGTCCATGTGCAGAGTCTTCTCTTGTGTTGTTGGAAGAGGATGTTTGCTATGACCGTGCGTTCTCTTGGCAAAACTTTGTTAGCCTTTGACCTGCTTTGTTTTTTACTCAAAGGCCAAATTTGCCTATTACTCCAGGTATCTCTTGACTTACTACTTTTGCACTCCAGTCCCCTATAATGAAAAGGGCATCTTTGTTGGGTGTTAGTTCTAGGAGATCTTGTAGGTCTTCATAGAACTGTTCAACTTCAGCTTCTTCAGCATTACGGGTTGGGGCATAGACTTGGGTTACTGTGTTATTGAATGGTTTGCCTTGGAAACGAACAGAGATCATTCTGTCATTTTTGAGATTGCATCCAAGTACTGCATTTTGGACTCTTTTGTTGACTATGATGGCTACTCCATTTCTTCTAAGGGATTCTTGCCCACAGTAGTAGATATAATGGTTATCTGAGTTAAATTCACCCATTCCAGTCCATTTTAGTTTGTGGATTCCTAAAATGTTGATATTCACTCTTCTTGTGTCCTTTTTGACCACTTCCAATTTGCTTTGGTTCATGGACCTAGCATTCCAGGTTCCTATGCAATATTGCTCTTTGCAGCATCGGACTTTCCTTCCATCACCAGTCACATCCACAACTGGGTGTTGTTTTCTCTTCTAACACTTTATATAATGTGACAATAATGAAAGGAAGACTAAAACTAGAGTCAGAATTACAAGGCTCTAATCTAAATTCAACTGCTCCCTTCTAGCTTTGTGACCTTGAACAATAGAGTATAATTACACAATTGGAGGGACTGAATTAAATAATTTCTGAAGCACCCTCTAGTATTAACATTCTATAGTTTGGAGTATGTTTTCTTTAGGTGGGGCCTCAAAATAGGGTGGGAAGAAAGCATAGTATGGAGGAAAAAAAATGAAATATAAGGAAAAACAAAAACAAAGCAGGAAAAAGTTAATCAGAAAGGAGCACAGTGAGAAATAGGAAGTAAATGTATACAGATTCAATCAGACACCTGGTTGACATTTTTTCTTTTTTAAAAATATTTTCTATTTTTAAGAAACATAGGCTTATGTTACACAGTGAATGGGTCATTTATTCACAAAATAGCCTGGTTGATATTTTTAAATTAAGTATCCCCTGTATGGTAGGTCCTGGGGATAGGATGATGGACAAGCCTTCACAGAATTTATAGATGATTATAGAATATGTAGACAGAGAGTCAGAAAAAGAACAGAAGAAGCTAACATCATCTGGAGAGTCAGAGGAGGATTCCCCGAGAAAGGGTGGTGAAGGTTGGGACTGAGCATTCTGGGTAGAGAAAACAGCATTTACAAATACCATGAGAGATCAGCAAGCCTAATTTTCAAGAGCAGAATGATTTCATGTATGATTGCAACTGGGAAGAAAATGAAGCAAGAAAGGTAAAGCACGTCCTCTAAGGACCTGATAGTAGGTTGCAATGGAAACCATTCCATTTCATCCTCTGTGTGCACTCTGATGTACGATGGCCATGTGCAGTGTGACCTTCCCCCGTCGACTTCCTTCCCCAATCAATTGTCCTGTAATAAGGAAGAACACAAGCTCTACCCTGGTGACCCCCAGAGAATCCCTTTCAGGTCATCTAAGGGCAAAAAAGAACGTTGCATTTTGACAAGAGAAATTCCTCAGGAAAGAAAAGTAGGGAGATGATGTTAAATATGCCTCCCTGTGCTTCCTCCCAGCCCTCATTCCTGTATCTAGTGCATGCAAAGTCTTTCCCCTTTTCTCTTAGATTCTACTTCCCTTCTTCAAGAACAGCTCCCCCCCAACCCCCCGACCTCTTTTCTTTTTTTTTTCTTTTTTCTCCCTTTGGCCCAAACCATAGTGTTGAAAATGTAAAACCTGCAGTTTTGGGTATGTTACCAAACGAAACAGTTTTACTTAACATCTTGTTTTTGCCAAAATATTTTCAAAGCAGCTGGAGATCTGTCAGACCACAGTGACTCTCAGCTGCGTTTCCTTCTAGCATTTCCCCAGGTTTTCCCAGCACAGCACTCAGTAACTGGATATTATTTGAGAAGGAGGGGGGGGAAAACTGCTGCACGAGACAGTTTGTAGATTTAAGAACTATCCTCTGGGTACTGAAGGCCAGAGATCGAAGGTGCTCAGTTGCCAAACTCTAGGGCTGGGTGACTGTGTGTCATTTTTAGATGAAGCTTTCAGCAAGGAGACCTAGAGGAAAAACGCTGGCAATGGTCAAAATTTAGATTGTCATTCCAAAGTCTTTAGATTGTTTTCTGCCTTAGTCATGTGACTTTGACCAAAAGAATTGATTTATATAGAAAAAAAAATTTACTAAATGCAGCTTGAAATGACATGAAGTTTGTCTTTGCAGATACTAATAGCCTTCCCTCATCCTTAACCGTCTCTTAATTCTTGCTAGCATTTGGGGGTTTTATGTACTAGCAGAATAATTTAATAGCAAGCAATCAGCCTATGTGCTTCTCTAACAATTTTCTTCCAAGACGTTAAAGGAGGAGTTTAGGGACTTCTAGAAAGAGAGGCAGGAGTTACTACGTCTACTTAACTCAAACAGAAGCTGAAGTTCAGGAAAGTGACACGACTTTTCTGAGGTCACGTAGCAAGTCAAAGCTGTTTCCTTCCTTCTAATACACTACTAATCCATTCCATTATAAGACATTATAAAAGGAAGCAAACAAAATATAATAAAATAAATTCAATAACTGGATGGAAATTATGATAATTATCAATCCAAATGATAACCACTAATTGACAATAGATTGGGCCTCAGGGTTTAAGTGCTATTAGTTTAGTCAAGTCCAACATTTGTGGCGGCATGGACTGTAGCCTGCCAGGCTCCTCTGTCCATGGGATTCTCCAGGCAAGAATACTGGAGTGGGCTACCATTTCCTACTCCAGAGGATATTCCCAACCCAGGTATCAAACCCACGTCTCCTGCATTGCAGGTAGATTCTTTACCAACTTAACTATGAGGGAAGCCCTAAGTGTTATTACCACCAATTTATTTTTACCAATTCTATTATTGTCATTTGGGTCCTGTCAAAAAACAGATGGCATACTCCAAAGTGGTAATATAGTTAAATGGGGTGGATAGGCTCAAGGGAACCAATGGGAGGTGGTAAAGCACCCAGGACTGGGAACACTGAAAAGCAGTTGTCACTCCATCAGTGCTTGGCCCAAAAGAGGCTGAAGAAGGAGCAGTGACCAGAGCTCAGTGAAACTTCTTTCTATAAGAGAGGGGCTATCAGACATGGACATGAGCCAGGGGGTAGGAGTGACCTCCCAAACCCCCACCTTTGCTTTTCTCTCATCTTTGCTTTCCTACAAGTGCCCTCTGATTACCAATACCAGCAAGAAGCCAGAGAATTAAGAAGGCTGGGTGATGCTGTCTGAAATGCTCAGATCTCTTCTTTTTTCTTTATATACCATTTATATCCTGATGACTGCCAGGTTTCTATCAAAATTTCTTGAATTTTAATTCAGTGAATTGAATTTCAGTTTACTACTAGGAATCTCCTAACTGAGCACCTGTTCTTCTCCCAAATTCTGTTCCTCCCACAATCTTCTCCATCTCAGTTGTTACCCATCTCCCACCAGTCACAAGTCAAAAATCTTGGCGACATCACTGTCTTATGACCAGTATCTTGTTCTTCAGCAAATCTTACTGACTCTCCTTCATTTAGCATCTATGTGGACTCTTACCACTTCTCACTGCTTTAATACCACCACCACAATCTGAATTCTAATTATTAGTTGCTTAGAATGTTACACTAGATAGTTTCCACCCTTTTCTTCTTTAGTTTCAACAGAAAATAAAGTGATTCTTTGAAAAAACTAAGTTAGATCATATCAGACTTTATACAGGAGTCTAAGAGCCTCCAATTTACTCAAACTAGAGGAAGTTAAATCCTTACAATGTCCTATAAGACCCTACAAGATCAGTCTGTCCATCTTCTTAACTCTTTGGCCTCATTTCCTATTTACTTCTCCCTATTTCAACCATGGCTCAGCTGGTTGACCTGGGTTGGGAAGATCCCCTGGAGAAGGGAATGGCAACCTACTCCAGTATTCTTGCCTGGAGAATTCCATAGACTATAGTCCAAAATCACTGCAGATGGTGACTGCAGCCATGAAATTAAAAGATGCTTACTCCTTGGAAGAAAAGTTATGACCAACCTAGATAGTATATTCAAAAGCAGAGACATTACCTTGCCAACTAAGGTCTGTCTAGTCAAGGCTATGGTTTTTCCTGTGGTCATGTATGGATGTGAGAGTTGGACTGTGAAGAAGGCTGAGCTCTGAAGAATTGATGCGTTTGAACTGTGGTGTTGGAGAAGACTCTTGAGAGTCCCTTGGACTGCAAGGAGATCCAACCAGTCCATTCTGAAGGAGATCAGCCCTGGGATTTCTTTGGAAGGAATGATGCTGAAGCTGAAACTCCGGTATTTTGGACACCTGATGCAAAGAGTTGATTCACTGGAAAAGACTCTGATGCTGGGAGGGATTGGGGGCAGGAGGAGAAGGGGACAACCCAGGATGAGATGGCTGGATGGCATCAAGGACACGATGGACGCGAGTCTGAGTGCACTCCGGGAGTTGGTGATGGAAAGGGAAGCCTGGCGTGCTGCGATTCATGGGGTCGAAAAGAGTCGGACTCGACTGAGCGACTGAACTGAACTGAACTGAACTGATAGTCCATGGCGTCACAAAGAGTTGGACACGACTGAGTGACTTTCACTTTCAACCATTCTGCTAACACTAAACACTTACCATGTCTAAAACCAGGTACATTTTCACCTATAAACAATGTTTACACTTGCTATCTACTCTGTGTGGCACATTCTTCTTCCAAATGTCTGCACAACTCAGGCCCTAATCATCTTCATATTTTGTTCAAAAGTCATCCTTTCAATAGGACCTTTCTGACTATTTTTAAAAATTAAAATACAATCCCCTCAACATCCTACCTAGCATTCCTGACACACTTCCCTGTTTCATTTTTCTCCATAGCATTCATGATCACCAGACACATTTTATATTTTACTTTTGTTTGTTTATTGTCTGCATTCTCCTGCTTGTATCTCCATCCACACTATACTGAAATTTAGGAGCTTGACATGCATAGGGCTATGAGGAGTCATGAGCAGTTGTCAAAGTTTTCACTGCATGAAAAAAATCTATTTTTTTTTTGTCTTTCTCATAGCACTTGACAGTACTTGGTACAGGGATGTAGAAATGCTCCCTAACTTGAAACTGAGTTTTAAATATACCCAGAGGTGGCTCAGTGGTAAAGAATCTGCCTGCCAATGCAGGAGACGCAGGAGAGGGGGTTCAATACCCTGGTCAAGAAGATCCCCTCGAGGAGGAAATAGAAACCCACTCCAGTGTTCCTGCCTGTAAAATCCTGTGGACGGAGAAGCCTGGCAGGCTACAGTCTACTGGGTTGCATAGAGTCGGATATGGCTGAGTGACTGAGCATACACCTGCATAGAGTAGCTTATGGCAAGGGGTCTAAGTTTGGAATCATGGCAACATTTGAGGCCTTTCATTAGAAACAAGTTAAAGGGATTCCAGAGACTGCCTTGGAAGCTGGGAGGGCCAAAGACAGCCCTCTTTCAAAAAAAATATTAAGAGTAGATTATCTAAAATCACTCAGGGACAGAACTTATCCTGAGAACAAAACATTGCTGAAATCTGAGCCAGGGTCGCAGGTTAGAGTTCAAGAACTGTGAGACAATGAGAACAGCTTCATAGAATTTGAGCCATGGAAGGATTCTCTCTGTTCTTTGTAGTCATGGTAAATGTTCAGTCAGAGGAAGTCCTAGATATATTTTCCAGACTCATTTCAATGTGTTAAAGATATACCAATAAGCTAATATTTGCTGAATCAGTACACAAAGCTTTGTCCAAATTCAGCAGAATGGAAAAGGTGAAAAGAAATTAATTTAATTACCACTGAAGGTTTTCTTTATGGAAAAAATAGAACAGGCATTAGTCAAGTATCAATCATATGATTTCAGGGTTCTAAGATGCCCCCAAATGATAAGCTTGCTGATGCGTAAAGTAATCTAAACATTTTTACTTAAGGATTTAATCCTGACTAAATGTAGATTTCCCCTGGGTAAGGTCACTCACCAGTTATTTATTCCTCAGAGTGAAAAAACAATTTGAGAACAAGTTTCATCAAGCAGTATAGGGGATGGATACAGGGGTCTTGAGAAACTTGTGATCCATGAAATAAAGGGATAAGGGGTTTTGACAACAAACCTCACCTATCTCCTAGCTTTTCTTGGATTCAGCTTCACTACATCTGTTTCAAAGATTCCTCCTCATCAAAATGAAATGTGTTTTTGGGTAAGTTGTCATTTCAGAAAGCAGGTCAGCTTTCAAATATATGCCCATGGAATTGGGGGTGGGCAGAGGGTGTGACGGAGAAGGCAATGGCAGCCCACTCCAGTACTCTTGCCTGGAAAATCCCATGGACGGAGGAGCCTGCTAGGCTGCAGTCCATGGGATCGCTGAGAGTCGGGCACGACTGAGCGACTTCACTTTCGTTTTTCACTTTCATGCATTGGAGACGGAAACGGCAACCCACTCCAGTATTCTTGCCTGGAGAATCCCAGAGATAAAGAAGCCTAGTGGGCTGCCATCTACGGGGTCGCACAGAGTCGGACACGACTGAAGCGACTTAGCAGCAGCGGCAGCAGAGGGCGTGAATTACACCGTCCTCCCTTTTTTCCTTACCTGACACCCATAACGTTAATTTGCACCTTTATAATGAGAGTTGAACTATGAAGAAAGCGGAGAGCCAAAGAATTGATGCTTTTGAACTGTGGTTTTGGAGCAGACTCTTGGGAGTCCCTTGAATTGCAAGAAGAGCCAACCAGTCAATCCTAAAGGAGATCAGTCCTGAATATTCATTGGAAGGACTGATGCTGATGCTGAAACTCCAATACCTTGGCCACTTGATGTGAAGAATTAATTCATTGGAAAAGATCTTGATGCTGGGAAAGACTGAAGGCAGGAGGATAATGGGACGACAGGGGATGAGATGGTTGGATGGCATCACCGACTCAAGGGACATGGAGCTTGAGCAAGCTCCAAGAGTTGGTGATGGACAAGGGAAGCCTGGCATGCTGCAGTCCATGGGTCAAAAAGAGTCTGATATGACTGAGCCACTGAACTGAACTGAATGAGTTCAGCACAATCAATGAGCCCATTAGCAAATTTAGTCATAGAAGATATGGATAGTATGACTAAAATCCATTCAATATCCTCAGTACATGAATGGACTTCAATTACTTAGCCTCTTTTTTTCACAATTATCCAAATTCCCAATTGATGTGAAGATAATTCACATCAAGATGCGTGTTCAGTATGCTCATTTTCATAGTAGTTTTCCTTCAAAAACCACTGAATTGCTTTATCACCACCAGATATTGAATTATATTAAAGAACATATGAGGAAATGTGACATAGTAAATATAGGATTATAGAAGCTTCCTTCCTTAAACATAAAGTATTAATGAAAATAAGAAGTAAAATGAATGAAGAAAATAGAAATACTACTCTTACAAGGGCCACATAATCATGAATCCTAAAATTTTTAAGGCATCTCTATATGATGAAGATTCTTAGAATGATTCAAGTTTCTCTACCTATCATCTCTTTCTTCCAAATACAATATCACACACACATACACAAAGAGAAAAAACAGAAGCTCTACTATGGAGATAGAATGTGAGTGGACAAAATCCTGAAAAGTCTCTTGATGGCATAGGGAAGAGGACTGAGGGTGGGTGAATGAGAAGCTGAAAGAACTAAAAAGAGTCATGAATTTGTTTTTTCTGGCCCAGAGGAACATGAGAGAAATACCTCAGGAAGAATTATCCGGAACTAATTGTCTATAATAAATAAAAGTTTGGCAAAATAAAAGATGAGAATAAAAGGAAAATACCATTCTTCAAACCACTGAATACTTTTCCATAGTAGCTGATTGTTGGAACAACCTCTACATTTTGAGTATTTCTCCAACATGACCACAGCTGGGAGTGAAGCAGAAGAAATTCTGGGGGAGTGGCGAGTTAAGTAGTGGTTGTTTTCATATAGCCAAAGATTTAGTGAGCCTGAACTGGCAGACTCACTGTGAAATAAGGAAACAATCCAATACCCTCATGTATCTGGAAATGCCCCCTAGACAGAGTAAAAATCTGATACAAGATGTTTAACAAACTTCCAGAGAGATTAAAGACAAAATCTGTGAATGGAAAAAGTACACACCTCCAGCTCTTTTCTCTCACCTTCATCCCACACTGCCCTCCCCTAGGTAACTATTGTGAAAAGTTAAATGTAGAACTCAGTCATGGGTTCAGAGATATTTACAAGAATGATCAGATAAAGCAGAAAGTTGGCAAGGAGAAACTACCCACATATTTGGGGAAAGAGATGGAGAAGTGGAAAAGACAGAGCAATAACACTAAACAATACAGAAAAACAAAACATTTCAAAAAATATTTATATAAAAACAATCCATTCTGGATGAAAATCAGTTCAGTACAGTTCAGCCGCTCAGTCATGTCTGAATCTTTGCAACCCCATGGACTGCATCATGCCAGGCATCCCTGTCCATCACCAACTCCTGGAGTTTACTCAAATTCATGTCCATTGAGTCAGTGATGCCATCCAACCATCTTATCCTCTGTTGTCCCATTATCCTCCTGCCCTCTATCTTTCCCAGCATCAGGGTATTTTCAAATGAGTCATTTCTTTGCATCAGGTGGCCAAGGTATTGGAGTTTCAGCTTCAGCATCAGTCCTTCCAATGAATATTCGGGATTCATTTCCTTTAGGATTTACAGGTTGGATCTCCTTGATGTCCAAGGGACTCTTAAGAGTCTTCTCCAACGCCACATTTCAAAACCATCAATTCTTCAGTGTTCAGCTTTCTTTACAGTCCAACTCTCACATCCATACATGACTATCGGAAAAACCATAGCTTTGACTAGACAGACCTTTGTTGGCAAAATAATCTCTCTGCTTTTTAATATGCTGTCTAGGTTGGTCATAATTTTTCTTCCAAGGAGCAAGTGTCCTTTAATTTCATGGCTGCAGTCACCATCTGCAGTGATTTTGGAGCCTTCCAAAATAAAGTCTGTCACTGTTTCCCCATCTATTTGCCAGGAAGTGTTGGGACCAGATATCATGATCTTAGTTTTCTGAATGTTTAGCCTCAAGCCAACTTGTTCACTCTCTTCTTTCACTTTCATCAAGATGCTCTTTAGTTCTTCTTCACTTTCTGCCATAAGGATGGTGTCATCTGTATATCTGAGGTTATTGATATTTCTCCTGGAAATCTTGATTCCAGCTTGTGCTTCATCCAGTTCAGCATTTCTCATGATGCATGAGAAGTTAACTTGCATACAAGTTAAATAAGCAGGGTGACAATATACAGCCTTGATGTACTCCTTTTCCTATTTGGAACCAGTCTGTTGTTCCATGTCCACTTCTAATCGTTGCTTCTTGACCTGCATACAGATTTCTCAGGAGGCAGGTCAGGTAGTCTGGTATCCCATCTCTTGAGGAATTTTCCACAGTTTGCTGTGATCCACACAGTCAAAGGCTTTGGCATAGTCAATAAAGCAGTAGATGTTTTTCTGGAACTCTCTTGCTTTTTTGATGATCTAGCAGATGTTGGAAATTTGATCTCTTGTTCCTCTGCCTTTTCTAAATCCAGCTTGAACATCTGGAAGTTCACAGTTCATATATTGTTGAAGCCTGGAATGGAAAATTAAATATCAATAATCCAAAATCTTTGTGATTTAAGTACAATTAAAGAAAAGGTGGTGCAGTGGTAAAGAATATGCCTGCCAATGCCTGAGACACAGGAGACTCTGGTTTAATCTCAGGGTCAGGAAGATCCACTGGTGGAAGCAATGACAATGTATTCTGGTACTCTTGCCTGGAAAATTCCATGGACAGAGGAGTCTAGTGTGATATAGTCCATGGGGTCACAAAGAGTCAGACATGACTGAGTGACTGACCACACAAGGGAAAGCTGACATTTTTGAAAGAATAAATTCATGGTGAAATGATGACAGCAAAATAAGGTTAAAATGACACTACAGAATAAGCCAGAGAGAACATTAAAATTATTTTAGAACCAATTATCTATAAACAGCAATTAATTAATGTTCACAGTAAAAGATCAAGTTATGAAGAGCTCTAGAAAACATTACAGAATGCAGCTAAAATAGAATAAAGAGAATAAAGAGAAGCTATGATGAACAGACAAAAAGAATAAAGAGAAGCTATGATGAACAGACAAAAAGGGACCAAGGATATGTAAATTGATTCCCTTGAGGTAGAATACACAACTAACAGAACAGAAAAAATTTCAAAGTGAAATGAAAAAACTGACTATGCCATCTGCAAGTATAGTGTACTATTCTAGGATAGTTTGATAGAAAATGATCAACACAGACATAGCCTATTGAAAATATTGGGCTTAAAGGATTTTTAAAAAATAATCTGATTTCCATTTTCAGCTCCAACATGTAAAGAACTTGGAATTCATCACTCCTTTCCTTACAGCGAAAAAAAAGTTGAACAAACTACAATCCAGTGACTCCTTGGACTCATTAGAGAATGAGGTACAAGCAAACAGACACCACACACTCTGCAGAGATGGGCTCCAGTATAATAATCATGGGTCACAGATGAAAGATAATGTATTTTGAGGTAAGAGTATGTTCCTTTACTAAGCATGGTATTATAAGAGCTCTAAAATTTAATAGGTCTAATTGTGTAACATGGTCAGATCACAGAGCACATTCTGGAGTCCCTTCTGAATCTTTGACTGGAGACCAAAGTTTACATCAAGCATCTTTTCTGACTGAAATGCTATGAGATTAGAAATCAACTGCAAAAACAAACAAACCAACCTTTAAAAAAAAAGGAGGAAAAGGGGATGACAAAGGATGAGATGGCTAGATGGCATCACCGACTGGATGGACATGAGTTTGAGTGAACTCTGGGAGTTGGTGATGGACAGGGAGGCCTGGCATGCTGCGATTCATGGGGTGGCAAAGAGTTGGACATGACTGAGCGACTGAACTGAACTAAACTGAACAGTGTAGGAATGTTTCCTTTTCTCTCCACCCTCTCTAGCACTTATTATTTGTAGACATTTTGATGGTGGCCATTCTGACTGGTGTGAGGTGATACCTCATTGTAGCTTTGACTTGCATTTCTCTGATAATCAGCATTGCACATCTTTTCAGGTGCTTTTTGGCCATCTGTGTATCTTCTTTGGAGAAATGTCTTTTTTTTAATTGTGTTTGCTTGTTTTGATTGAGCTGAATGAAATTTTTATAATTTTGGAAGTCAAGCTTTTGTCAGTCACATCATTAGCAAATATTTCCTCCCATTCTGTGGGTTGTATTTTCATTTTATTGATGGTTGTATTTATTTCATTTCTTTTGCTGTGCAAAAACTTTTACATTTAATTAGGTCCCATTTGTTTATTTTTGTTTTTATTTTCATTACTCTAAAGATGTGGATCCAAAAAGATATTTCTGGGATTTATGCCAAAGAATGTTCTGTCTATGTTTGCCTCTAAGATTTTGTTAGATCCAGTTTTACATCAATCCATTAGCTTATTTTTGTGTATGGTGTTAGAGAATGTACTAATTTCAGTCTTTTACATGTAGCTATCCAGTTTGCCAAGCACTGCTTATTGTAGAGTCAGTTTTTTCTCCATTGTATATTCTGGCCTCCTTTGTCATAGAGTAACTGGCCATAGGTGTGTTGGTTCACTTCTGGACTTTCCATTTCTAAATTTCTCTTTTTGTACTGGTATCATAACATTTTGATTACTGTAGCTTTGTAGTATAGTTTGAATTCAGGGATCCTGAATCCTCTAGTTCTGTTTCTCTTTCTCAGGATTGCTTTGGCTATTCAGGGTCTTTTGTGTTTCCAGACAGACTTTTAAAAAAGAATTTTGTTCTAGTTCTGTGAAAAATGCCATTGGTAATTAGATAGGGATTGCAATGAATCTGTAGGTTGCCTTGGGGAGTAGAATCATTTTGACAGTGTTGATTTTTCCAATTCATGAACATGGTGTATTTTTCCATCTATTAGTGTCATCTTCATTTTCTTTCATCAAGGTCTTATAATTTTCAAAATACAGGTCTTTTGCCTCCTTCAGTTCAGTTCAGTTGCTCAGTCATGTCCGATTCTTCCCGATCCCATGAATTGCAGCATGCCAGGCCTCCCTGTCCATCAACAGCTCCCGGAGTTCACTCAAACCCACGTCCATCGAGTCAGTGATGCCATCCAGCCATCTCATCCTCTGTTGTCCCCCTCTCCTCCTGCCCCCTATCCCTCCCAGCATCAGAGTCTTTTCCAATGAGTCAACTCTTTGCATGAGGTGGCCAAAGTACTGGAGTTTCAGCTTTAACGTCATTCCTTCCAAAGAAATCCCAGGGCCGATCTCCTTTAGAATGGACTGGTTGGATCTCCTTTCACTCCAAGGGACTCTCAAGAGTCTTCTCCAACACCACAGTTCAAAAGCATCAATTCTTCAGCGCTCAGCTTTCTTCACAGTCCAACTCTCACATCCATACATGACCACTGGAAAAACCATAGCCTTGACTAGACGGACCTTTGTTGGCAAAGTAATGTGTCTGCTTTTGAATGTGCTATCTAGGTTGGTCATAACTTTTCTTTCAAGGAGTAAGTGTCTTTTAATTTCATGGCTTCAGTCACCATCTGTAGTGATTTTGGAGCCCCCCAAAATAAAGTCACACTGTTAGGAGAATGTAAATTTGTACAACCACTATGGAGAACAGTATGAAGGTTCCTTCAAAAACTAAAATACAACTACCATATGATCCAGCAACCCCACTCCTATGCATATATCCAGAGAAAAACAATTTGAAAAGATACATTCACCCAGTGTTCATTACAGCAGTATTTACAATAGCCAAGACATGGAAGCAACCTAAATGCCCATTGACAGGGGAAGAGATAAAGAAGATGTGGTACATATATACAACAGAATGTTGCCCAGCCATCAGAAAGGGTGAAATAATGTCATTTGCAGCAACCTGCATAGACCTGGGGATTATCATACTAAGTGAAGTAATTCAGACAGAGAAAGACAAATACCATATGATATCACTTACATGTGGAATATAAAAATGATACAAGTGAACTTGTGTATGAAACAGAAACAGACTCACAGGCTTATAAAACATACTTATGGTTACCAAAGGGACAGGTTGGGGGAAGGGCTAAATTAGGATTTTGGGATTAACATATACACACTATAAAACCGATAAGTAATAAGGACCTACTGTATAGCACGGGGAACTTTCTTCAATATTCTATAATATTCTATATGGGAAAAGATATGAAAAAGAATGAATGTATGTATGTGGATAACTGAACCATTCTGCTGTACATCTGAAACTAACACAACATTGTAAATCAACTATATCCCAATATAAAATAAAACTTAAAGAAATAAGTTTAAAAACTGACTTCTATGGCATTGTCATCCAGGACCCCTTAGTCTCTGGCTTTCTTTTGGTTTCTGCCAATGAGCAGCACCCATAGGAGACTGGAGAAAGTTTGGGATATCCCCTCCTCTTGTTTTCTCCTTGTGTTACTATTGATTGGTACTTGCTGTGCCTTTAAGTCCACAGTGTCTCTCAGATGGCCCTTTTGCTACAGTTCCAGTTCTCAGCAGCCTCTAGTAGTAGAACTGATGTTTCATCCTATCTTGCTGGTTGCCCTCGCTCTGCTCACACCTCCATAAATAGTCTCATCCAAAACTTTACTCAATTCAGCATTTTCCAGTGTGTCATTTGTTTCTTGTAGAACCTTAACTGGCAGACCTGGTATCACCCCAGTGAATGTCTCTGAATCTAACTTTCATTTCTACACTGCTTCTACACTATTATTAGAATTATGAAGTATTGGTAGCTCCAAGTTTATGGGATCCAGAGGTTTGTTTTGGAATCACTGGCAAGTGAAAATGAAACTGCATTTTAAAAATGGGCAAAGTAACATGATTTAACCTGCCTTCTAGATATTTCTGAAAACACAATAAACAAAGGAATATTTCAATCTAGATTCTACAACACTGTCATTCAGCAATGAAATGATTCTAGAAAATTTAGCTGGGGAATACTTCTCATTCGTTGCCTCATAAGCATTGTTTCAAGTAGAAACTGTGAGGTGCTAAGGTTTCTACAAACATTTGAGGGCAACTATCCTGACACACATCCAAACAGAGCCCATCTTCATAAAGCAGACTAGTAAGTTTACCATTATGCCAAGGCACTCTGTGGAGCTTTCAATGATGACAAAGCATTTTGCTCTCATGCCTTCACTGGGAAAAAGCAAATGTAACACATGTCACTTAGGAGTGCCTTGACCTTTTCAGAGTCTGTCAAACTCCCAATTTCAGAACCTAGAATGTACAGTGGCCTCCCAATGACCTCTGTGAATATCTGACTAACATCTAGTGGATCAATCGTTTTCATTCTAGAATCCATGCTTATCAGTTAGATTTAGCATCTTGTGCAAACTTGACACAAAACTTTTCATTATTTCTGCTTCTGCAGAAAACTCAAATATATCAACCACATTATGATTTGCAGATTTAATGAAGAATTTTTGGGTCACTGTGATGGAATCACACTGAAAAACATCCTGCCACTCTCTCTCCAGCTACCTTCCTTTTTCCTTCCCCTTCTTGTCTCTCCTCACTCTCGCCTCCACTTTCTCTCCCTCTCTCCTACCTCCTCTTTTTTTAAATATAAATTTATTTTAATTGGAGGTTAATTACTTTACAATATTGTATTGGTTTTGCCATACATCAACATGAATCTGCCACAGGTATACGTGTATTCCCCATCCTGAACCCCCCTCCCTCTTCCTTCCCCGTACCATCCCTCTGGGTCGTCCCAGTGCACCATCCCCAAGCATCCTGTATCATGCATCGAACCTGGACTGGCGATTCATTTCATATATGATATTACACATGTTTCAGTGCCATTCTCCCAAATCATCCTACCCTCCCTCTCCCACAGAGTCCTAAAGACTGTTCTATACATCTGTGTCTCTTTTGCTATCTCGCATACAGAGGTATCATTACCATCTTTCTAAATTCCATATATATGCGTTAGTATACTGTATTGGTGTTTTTCTTTCTGGGTTACTTCACTCTGTATAATAGGCTCCAGTTTCATCCACTTCATTAGAACGGATTCGAATGTGTTCTTTTTAATGGCTGAGTAATACTCCATTGTGTATATGTACCACAGCATTTTTATCCATTCATCTGCTGATGGACATCTAGGTTGTTTCCAAGTCCTGGCTATTATAAACAGTGTTGCGATGAACATTGGGGTACATATGCCTACCTCCTCTTACTTGAGTATTCTCTCCCTTCTTCCTGCTGCCCCTTCCATAAGGACTTCTTTCCTGCGTATAACTGCATTTCCGCCTCTTGTGAGAGTACCTGTAATCCATATTGTGACAGCCACTGCTGTCACAAAGGAAATTCTAGTGAACATATTTTCTCTGCTTTTATGCACAAGTAATTTATGTAAATACAATTACTGAGAAAGATGCCCAATTAATTCCTTAGAAAAACCCAAAGTTCTGCTACAAAGAATATGCCTTTAAGAGATTAACTAAGGATTTCACCAGTGATCCAGTGGTTAAGACTCCATGCTTCTATTGCAAGGGGCACAGGATTGATCCCCATGGAACTAAGATTCCCACAAATCAAACCTAATGGCAGACAAACATGAATAAATAAATAAATACATAAAAATAAAAAATAACTAGAAAATGAAGTTTAGTAAAGGTACACTTTGAGCCTCTCAACAATTGAAAGAGGCTCAGACATTTAAAATATAAAGCATTTCCAAATATTTTGTGATGGTTAAAATCTGTGAGTTAATGCATTATGGCAGAACCCTTTAGAAAAAACCATGTCCTATATGCTGGAGGCAGACTAGTGACAGCAAAGATGGTACCATCAGAATTTGCTCTTATGAGTCAGAATCATTTTACAGATGTGAAGGTCATCCCTGTCACAGGTTGAGTTCCCAGTAGAGGACTCTGATATGAAAATCTGTATACAAAAATGTATAAAGAAGTTCTCCTAGAAGACAAGCAAGGAAAAGAAACCAAGCAGGGGTGTGTTATTAAGCAAAGTCTGTGGAGGGTAGCTTTATTTTAATCCTGCAGGATTAGAATGTGATCTATGTTACATTCTGTGAGAAAGGGTTTTCCCATGTCAAGTCCCTGGCACTTCTGGCTTGGGAGCACAGCATCTCAACTTGAGGGCAGTCCTCTAAGAAATAGTCACAGTGGTAGACTCTTGCAAGGAAAGGCACTCCAAAGCCAGGGGAGGGTCACTCTAGTAACCTCAAAACATTTCCACAAATATCTCTAACACTGATCCCCCTCAGAAAGAGCCCAGTACCCCTTCCCTTAAATATGGACTTGCCCTAATGATTCACTTCTAATGAACAGAAGTGACACCACATGAATTACAAGGCTAGGTTCAAAAAAAGTTTACACTTGCCTGATTCTCACTTCCCCTGTTGGGCTGGTCTTGCTCTTAGAACTCAGGTCCCATGTAATGAGACCACCGGAGAATCCCACACTCCTTCTCACTGTCTGTCTCACAGTCCCAGCTAAGATCTAAGTGCATTATCAGCATCCACCACAGACATGTGAATGAGGTAGACTCCTGATGATTCCATCTTTCAACTTTCCAGCCAATGCCCTGGACTTCATGGGCAGAGGGTATCCTGTCCCTTCCATGCCTTGTTCAAATTCTCTATCTGCAGAATCTATGAGCATAATAAACAGTTGATTTCTGCCACTGACTTGTGGGGTAAAGCCATGAGATCTGGAATAGGCACAGAAAATGTAAACACTTCTGTGGGAATATATGAAGGAATATGGGTGGAGTATTGGAATCTGTGACATTCCTAATAATATTTTATTGAGAATAGCAGTTCTACCTCAGAGACTGGGCAGACCCATAGGATAATGTGATTTAGTGGAAAGAGCACTGGCCATGGAGTCAGAAGGCCTGGGTTCATATTCCAACTTAGCTGCATGTCTGAATCTCTTAGAGCTTTCATACTGGTAATACAGAAATAACTATACCTATCTAACAGGTTGTTTGTGAGGAATATGCAGAAGTATTTGATAAGATAAGATATGCAGAAGCATTTGATACACGGATACTCTGTGTAGAGTCTCACTGAGTCTATTTTCTCTATCAAGTGTGCACCCACTTTGTGAAGACCAATGTTATTTCAGACAATTCTTGTTCAGGGGAGTAGTTCTCTTTGCTGATAGAGGAGAGGCTCAGTTTCTTCTTTGAGTTAGCTTTTTTTTCTGTGTTAAAAAGACGCAGTTAATGATCTCAGAGGACACTTGCATGAACTTATTTTTTCAATTCTAAATAGATGATCTGTGCAGTTAGTCTCAAATAGAGTTCTTCGGGGTGGCATTATTATTAAATAATGTGGCATTCTCCACTATAAAAACCATCTTGACTGTTGGAAGAATTGTCAAAACCATATTTGGTAAACCAGGAATGAAATGCATCTTTATTAAGTTATTCAACAATTTCAAAGTTTGCATTTGGAACCATTCAGAGAGCTCTTTTTAAGCTATTAAAAATTAATTTCACACGAGGCAAGGAAGACATGTCTAGACAAATGTTCTTTAAAGAAAATATCTTAAAATAAAGCCTTTTCTGAAATGGCTATATAATCTTGTGCCTGAACATTTTACTTTGAACTCACTGAGATATTTGCTTTCTTGAAAGCAAGCTAGTATTCTGTGAATTAACCAGACTTCAGAGAGTTCTGATTTTTATAATGACAAATTTTCAGGGTTGTGAAAAAAAAAAAACCAGTTTTGTTAACAAAAAGATTTTTCACAGAACATTTTTATAGGGATCTTTTTCAACTGAATGAGATTTATGGGCCTATGGAAACCACCCCCCCCAAAAAAAAAACTCCAAAACAAAACAGAGTGGGGGACCATACTCTGGTCATTAGAAAAGTCCAATATGAATATATTGAAAAATCAAAATAATAACCTTTACAATTTACAGTGGCATGTCATTTGGTTATTGGTAAAATGACCTGCAAATACCATGGAATTTTAAGATCTTATTTGGCTCCCTCACATTGCTGACTTTCTCAACAAGCTGTGTTTGGCCATATCAACATGATACAAATTACTGATGACAAAGTAATTAAATTAGCTAAACTCACAATTTTTGTGAAGCTGATTTATGGCAAATTTTCCTCACCTGTGAGAGGCTTTCTAGGTAAAATCTCTGGAGTCATTCAGGACCACATCCTGTCTAAATATTCCTGTCCTCTTCAATACCATCTCCAGAGGGGAAAAAAGTCACCCTTGAGAGAAATGTCTTCATGAATCTCTCTTACACAGATTCCCATAACATGGTCTGAAATGTCACCCAAGAAGAAGTCTCCCTGCCATCATCCCTTAGGTGATTTGAATGACAATTAAATCTAGGAATTCTGGAGTCACGGACAGTTTGACTTCTTTATAACTTTGGTAACTAATTCATTCATGCATGCAGCAAATATTTACTGAGTGACTGCTACATGCCAGGCACAACTCTAAGCACTGAGAAGAAGGCTGAGACAGAAACGTGAGCATGGAGAACAGAAATTACGATTACATGGGGTGACCTAGGAAAGACTTCCCAGTGGTAACATTTGAACAGAGACCTGATAATGAGACAAGCCCTTCAGATACTCGGGGGAGAGCAGTCCAAACACAGAGAGCATCAAATGCAAAACCTCAGAGGAGAGTCGGCTTGGCCAATACAATGCCAAGAAAACTAGCAACGCTGGAGTAGAGGAAAAAGGAGAGACTAGTAGGAGTGAAGGTCACAAAGGCAGTGGAATAGACTATGGAGTTAAACTCATGCAGTGAGTCCAAGAATTCAGGGAGTCTCTGAGGAGAAAGAGCACAAGATATCAAGAATAGAATTTATGGAAATGCCTCCATTCAGGGAGTAGAAAAAGATAAGGAGGTAGGAAAGTGTACTTAAAAAAAAAAAAAAGACGTCAGGGGACCACAGGAGAAGGCAGAGCCACAAAGCCTTGGAAAGAGGTTAATAAAGGGGCTGTTCAACAGTGTCAACTGTTCCATATTTTACATGAAAACAAGGACAGGAAAATCCTGGAAATCAGAGGTTATAAGATGTCTTTGAGAGAATAGTTTCTCCTGAGTGGTAGGAGTGGAAAGTAAGAGTGAGTGGTGAAGAAAAGCATGTGGTACGTGAAGGCTGCCTCCTGTGCCAGCCCATCCTCCTCCCCTCCCCTCTCTTCCTCCTCCTCCTTTTTCTTCTTCTTTTTTTTTTATCACAAATGGGAAAAGGGGGATAGGACGATACTTTGAAAGCACAGAAAGTGTTTTCAAGAACAGTTACTGGCTTTTCTTCTTTGTGAATATATGGCCAGTGAATGTAGCCATGCACAGCTGAGGGCAAATTGGATACTCACAATCCACTGGGCCGAGGGACTGTACAGTTGTTTATGGTGACTCGCATCAACAAACTCATTGGGAGCCACCATTCCTTTAGGTGGCTCTTAAGATAAAATTAATTTTTTCTAGAGTTATTTATCCATCTTCTCCCATTATAACCCATTGCCAATTTGAGAGAGAAGTTTAGTTATTCCATTTCATGTTGCCACATATGTAAAGACAGTGGAAGTAGTGTTCTTAAGCAGGTACTATCAAAATAGATCAGTGATGATGAATTTTGGTGGAAAGGATTAACTAGATTTTTTTTGGTTACATCAGTTCAGTCACTCAGTCGTGTCCAACTCTTTGCAACCCCATGAACTGCAGCACGCCAGGCCTCCTTGTCCATCACCAACTCCTGGAGTTCACTCAAACTCATGTCCATTGAGTCGGTGATGCCATCCAGCCATCTCATCCTCTGTCGTCCCCTTCTCCTCCTGTCTCCAATCCCTCTCAGCATCAGAGTCTTTTCCAATGAGTCAACTCTTTGCATCAGGTGGCCAAAGTATTGGAGTTTCAGCTTTAGCATCAGTCCTTCCAAAGAACACCCAGGACTGATCTCCTTTAGAATGGACTGGTTGGATCTCCTTGCAGTTCAAGGATACTACGATGTTTATAAAGATATTTCATAATTTTTAAATAACTTCTTTAAAAATTGGCAGATGCATGCTTAACTAACTGGCAGGTACTCTAATTTTATGATTTGTTCAATTTCTAGGGCAGTAATGATATTCAATAAATGTTATATATTAATATTAATACTTTCCATGTTGCCTTCATTAAGCTTTTATACCCTAATTAAATAGTGATTACACTGGAAGGAAACCAGATCATTGAATGATTATAAAATATCTCACCCCTGAAAGTCAAAGATCAACATGTTAAAACCCAATGCACGCTGTTCATAATTGACCAAAGAAAGCACATGTATGGTACTACATATAAAGTGTGATTTCCTTTCCTCTCCTTAAACTAGGGAACAAAACAAACACCCAGTGATGTTTTTGGCTGGTTGGTCTTCCCAGGTTATTCTGCCTTTGGGTCAGCCAAATCTTGCCTTCACATAAACAGTAAGAGGCTAAGCTTGAAACTCCCACTAGAAAAAAGAAATTTTACAGTAGAAATTAGAATCCAGCTTTTTCTGGCACTGCCCATCCTAGATCACAGAACAAGGGAAAAGGAAAGTTAATGCCAAGAGGATTGATCATGCTAGCAAAGTTCTTGGTAAGGAATGCTGAGAATTACATAATAGTACCTCTAACCGATTAAAGTGGGAGACAAGTGAGATTTCTGTCTTGGAAATATATTATTAGAGACAAGGGAAGCTTTCCATTCCAAATCATCTTAATCAATGCTAAATGTGAAGGGAGGTAGGGTGAACAAAGAAAATAGTTTACAAAATATACACTGTAAAATCTAGAGAATAACTACAAGTTCAATGCTAAAACACCAATTATTAAAAATATTCCCCTAATTAAGTTTTCCAAATCTTTTGGAGAAATTGTCTTTATTTTCTTGCATCTTATTTGTGACTCATTAGTTGTAGCATTAATTGTGTTTTGTTTTTCAAAAACTGTAGCTTTCAAAAGATATTTGTAATTAAAAGATTACAATATCAGGCCATGTGTGCATGTACTTGCTAAGTTGCTTCAGTCGTGTCTGACTCTGTGTGACCCTATGGACTTTAGCCCACCAGGCTCTTCTGTCCATAGGATTCTCCAGGCAAGAATACTGGAGTGGGCAGCCATGCCCTCCTCCAGGAGATAGTCCTCCGGGGATTGAACCCATGTTTCTTAAGTCTTCTGCATTAGCAGGTGGGTTCTTAACTACTAGCACCATGTGGGAAGCCCCCATTATCAAGCAGGGTGTTCTTAAACCACTTGGTGAGTATGAGCCTCTAAAATGCAGGTGTTTTCCCCCTGCATGGATTAAATGGGATCTTTTCAACTTTGTATTATATTTATATCTTTTCAAAATTATATTATAATTTATTACAATTGTATTTCACTTTTACTGTAAATGGAGCAATAACCCAACATTTGACTGGCAACAGCCAATTAGAAGTAGCCAAGAACAGAAAGAGTGTATATATTTCAAACTCTGAAGATAAAATGGGGGGAAAAACAGGGGAAATTCATTGTGAGAATGTAAAAACGCTCATACATCATTAATGTCTGACTGATCACCCTTGTGAGGAAGTGATGCATCTTCACAGAGGTTCAGCAGTGGGAATGGGAAATAGTACAGCTTTCAGTTGTTTTCCTTATTCCTTCAACAGGCTTTTGCTTCTTCTTTCCTAAGGAAATATATATATTGGAAACCACTGGTTGAGATTTACAATGATTCTGAATTTATAATACATTCAAGTTCCAAGTACTGATTGATATCTGTGATATGGAAAAGGTTAACTTCATTTTACTGGAAAGGGGGACTTCCCTGGTGGCTCAGATGATAAAGCATCTGCCTACAATGTGGAAGACCCGGGTTCAATCCCTGGGTTTGGAAGATCTCCTGGAGGAGGAAATGGCAACCCACTCCAGTATTCTTGCCTGAAAAATCCCTAGGATGGAGGAGCGTGGTAGGCTACAGTCTGTGAGGTTTCAAAGACTCAGACATGACTGAGTGACTTCACTTTCACTGGAAAGGACCCATTCTCTCCTGGCAATGGTGACATATCTTCAGTACAATCTGTATACCCAGTCACAGTATTCTGGTAGGCAGAAATTTAATAAAATAAATAATATCCATTAGGAGGAAGCTAGTCAGTCCCTCTATAGGAAACCAACAAGTTTCCTTAAGGACCTTCAGTTCAGTTCAGTTCAGTCGCTCAGTCGTGTCTGACTCTTTGCGACCCCGTGAATCACAGCACGCCAGGCCTCCTGGAGTTCACCCACCTCCCGGAGTTCACTCAAACTCACGTCCATCGAGTCGGTGATGCCATCCAGCCATCTCATCCTCTGTCGTCCCCTTCTCCTCCTGCCCCTGATCCCTCCCAGCATCAGAGTCTTTTCTAATGAGTCAACTATTCGCATCAGGTGGCCAAAGTACTGGGGTTTCAGCTTTACCATCATTCCTTCCAAAGAACACCCAGGACTGATCTCCTTTAGAAGTGACTGGTTGGATCTCCTTGCAGTCCAAGGGACTCTCAAGAGTCTTCTCCAACACCACAGTTCAAAAGCATCAATTCTTCGGTGCTCAACTTTCTTCACAGTCCAACTCTCACATCCATACATGGCTACTGGGAAAACTATAGCCTTGACTAGATGGACCTTTGTTGGCAAAGTAATGTCTCTGCTTTTGAATATGCTATCTAGGTTGGTCATAACTTTTCTTCCAAGGAGTGTCTTTTAATTTCATGGCTGCAATCACCATCTGCAGTGATTTTGGAGCCCCCCAAAATAAAGTCTGACATTGTTTCCACTGTTTCCCCATCTATTTCCCATGAAGTGATGGGACCAGATGCCATGATCTTATTTTCTGAATGTTGAGCTTTAGACCAAGTTTTTCACTCTCCTCTTTCACTTTCATCAAGAGGCTTTTTAGTTCCTCTTCACTTTCTGCCATAAGGGTGGTGTCATCTGCATATCTGAGGTTATTGATATTTCTCCCGGAAATCTTGATTCCAGCTTGTGCTTCTTCCAGCCCAGCGTTTCTCATAATGTACTCTGCATATACGTTAAATAAGCAGGGTGACAACATACAGCCTTGATGTACTCCTTTTCCTATTTGGAATCAGTCTGTTGCTCCATTACCTTAAGTGTCATCTATATAACACTACTTTTCTGCTTCTGCCTACCAAGTAGACTTACATGATTTTCACTGTTCTGAGTGTTGTGGGAGCTGTGAGGATTAATGAGTGTGATAAATCTGTTAGGAGTGATTTCCTCTTTGCAGGAGGATAAAATAATCTAAGCCAATTTGTAGTCCCTAATCTCAATGAGCCACTTGACAGCATATTCTACATGACTATAAGTTCACTGGAGAAAGGCAAAAATTATGGATGCTCTCATATTTCAATACTCTTAAAAAATATTTTCTCTGTTTTAAAAGATCATTTGCATAAACATTCTCTATTCTTATTTCAGGTTTTCCCTTTAGTTCATCTAGAACATGTCATGGATTCAGCTCTGTGGAGGCTTCAAGTACAAGTAGAGATTGGAGTAGTGTACTTAGAAGGACAACCAACTGATAGTTTAAATGACCACACCCTTTTAATGAACAAGTTTCCTCCTGAAATTCCTGTGAAAAATGGTTACTAATTCAGAAAACAGTCAGGGCAGAAGTTTCAGTGGGCAACAATTGGTTGCCACGAGGTCAAAAAGTCTCTCCTTCTCAAAGCTGTCTTCCATAAACACACTGTGCATAACATATGTTCTTCTGATCAATCACCTCCTGAAAGAAAGTCACATATTTAGGTTCCCAATTCCAGACATTCTTTCTTCTATGTCTTATGAAGTTGATTCTGGTCCCAAACCAAAAAAGATTGTGGGTTCAAACTACTAGGAAGTAATTAGGTGTTGATGGAGTGTACCGTCTGCTGGCATTATGGAGGATGAGGGCCTTGGAGCTGAGATCTTAGATCCAAAATTCAGTATGGCAGACCACCCACAAAATCAGTCTTCTGACAGACAACCCTCAGGGAAATGCTTACTGCAAAGAGACTATAAACAAGGGGCAGACTAAACTGAGCATGTTTTTCTTTAATAGAAAATCATTCTCTCCAAACATACACACACACACGCGCGCACGCATGTTCAAACATCACATCCCATATGGACATAAAATCTTGAATTCCTTCAATATCCTGTCTTTAATTGCTTCCCAAATATGACCAATCTAACTGGCTTCAGAAAACAGGCTGCATGCTAGCATCATGGAAAGAGATGCACCAAGCTAAGAGGGGTATGCCAGGATGAGTAAGAAAATATTTTCTGTTCAAGAAGCTTAAAGTTTAGCATTGCAGCAATTGAGTATAATAGTTTTCATGCATTGATAAAGACAATATGTATACAATACAAAGTGGAATTAAAATAATCACTATAAGGGAAGTACAAGGTGTTAAGGGACTGAAAGGTTGATGAGATGTCTATTTGGTTTTGTCATCCTTATAATAGTCGCTTCCTCAGTAGCTCAGATAGTAAAGAATCTGCCTGCAATGCAGGAGATCTGGGTTCAATTCCTGGGTTGGGAAAATCCCCTGGAGAAGGAAATGCAACCCCCTCCAGTATTCTTGCCTGGAGAATCGCCTGCACAGAGAAGCCTGGTGGGCTACAGTGCATAGTGTTGCAAAGAGGACAGAGCTGAGCAACTAACACTTTCACTGTTCATCCTTACAAACATAGAATATATAATTTAACCTTGAAGTATAACAAGGCACTTAAAATGCAATCTTATTAACATATGTGTTTTCTGTGTTTATATGATGCTATTCATAGAACACCTTTGTTAGCAGATATCATCATTATTATTATTATACTGCCCATATTGAACGTACCAGTGTGTATTAGGCATTTTATTTTTTTATTAGGAGTTTTAATATTTTCAAATGAATGAATGACATGTTAGAAATGGAATGCCAACCAAGGAACCAGTTGATTCCAGAGCCTTTGCTCTTTTCATTACAATGTGCTATTTTTAAAATTCAGCTGTCTCAACTTTGGCTACACATGACTTCCCTGGTGGCTCAGACGGTAAAGCATCTGTCTACAATGTAGGAGACCCGGGTTCGATCCCTGGGTCAGGAAGATTCCCTGGAGAAGGAAATGGCAACCCACTTCAGTACCCTTGCCTAGAAAATCCCATGAACAGAGGAGCCTGGTGTCCATGGGGTCGCAAAGAGTCGGACACGACTAAGCGACTTCACTAGAATTTTCTAGGGATCCAGAAAAAGTGCTGATGCCTAGGTACCATGTACTAAAATTCCCATTTAAGTTGTCTGGAGTATACCTTGGGCATCAGAACTTTTTAAAGCTCCGTAGGTACTTTTAATGTGCAGTCAAGTTTGAGAACCATTGCTCTAAATATATTCTTTCAGATGAAAAATGCTGAAGCTTATGATTGCTAGGCAAGAGGTTTAAAGGTTTAAACAGGAAACATATCATTTTAGTGCAGTGTTTTAGGCTAGATTTAGACCATCTGTATATAGTTAAACATTTAAACATGAGGCAGGTGGTACAGTTAGAAGATTCTTTAGTATTAAAGAAAGGAATGAGTGTGCATGTGTACTGCCACTTCAGTCGTGTCCGACTCTTTGCAACCCTATGGACTGTAGCCCACCAGGCTCCTCTGTCCATGGGATTTTCCAGGCAAGAATACTGGAGTGGATTGCCACGCCTTTTTCCAGGGGATCTTCCTGATCCAGGGATTGAATCCATGTCTCTTATGTCTCCTGCATTGGCAGGCGGGTTCTTTACCACCAGTGCCACCTGGGAAGCCCAAATAGGGAATAGTTCAAGCCAAAGGTAGAGATATATTTAAGTGAATAGAACTGACATTAACTATAATTACTTTATATAACTTCCTTTATGAAAATCTATGAGGTAGTTAGGCACAAGGCGGGGGGTGGGGGCGGTTTCTCTTATTTTTTAAAGAATTTTCCAAACGTCCAAAGCAATGTATTTGTCAGATTTGAAAAGTTTCATTGAAATTCTAGGGCCCCTCCATGTATACCTGAGTTTGATCTAGACGTTCCCCACAGACCTATCCATAGTTACTTTCTTTTATCCACTGCCACACATTTGGATCAAATGTATAGTAATTCATACCAGTAAATTTATTGTCCAACCTACAAAAAAGCCACATGAAAGGAGGGAAAATCTGAGATCTATAATGTGGTCACTGCTAACTCAGCCAAAACTAACTCTTTGATATCTTTATGTTATTAACATCTGCATTTTGCTGAGTCTCCAGTGTGGTAGGAGAAGCAATAGAGGAGACAGATGAGAAAAAAGTGAAGGAAAAACAGCCCTCCAAAAGCTGTATAATAAATTATAATAATGTATCTTCATTAATCATGCCCAGCTATGGTTTCAATTACTTATTTTTCAGTAGAGATTTCGGGGCAAGTGAGTGAGGCTTTCTTTCAAGCTGTTTTATGATTCTTTAAAAATCTGGGATGGAAAAATTCTCAGGCTTTACTACTAAGATACTAATAGAAGCCTCATTTCTACTGAAGCTGACAAGAGGATGAAACAAAGATATATCTCACCTTGGAACCCACAAATCCCTTTTAATTGGGATTAAATTAAAATCCATGTACCTTTAATTGTACATGGGATCAAGTCATTGTCTCCCCTCAGCAAACTAACTTAGCTGTATTTTTTTCTTACATTTTAGAAATGATATTTATTTTAAATTCTTTCATAGAATTATACTTCAGTGGCAGAAATATTTTATTGCTGGACCATTAAAACAGAGTCCCTACACAGTACAGTGAACTTGCTTATTCTAGGATCAGTGCAAATTATGTCATGTCTTTTCATGATTTTGTACTAGACTTCAAGTCACAACATGACTTGAATAGTTTGAAAAAGAGCCCTCTCTTCCATGCCAGCTGACAGTGGCCTTTTCTGGAAGCCCACAGGAGATGGAATGTCTGAGATCCTGAAGGTTTCTCTCTGGAGTTTTAAGAGAGTCCACGCTTCCTCAAAGACAGTGCCAAATTCACCAAACTTCTCATAAGTCTGACCCAAATTGTAAACTGTGCACAGGGCTAATCACCAAGCCAAAGGCATCTGGTTCAAATGTATAATTTCATTTGTAAAACAGGCTGCATCTGGCAAATAGGACAGCAGAGCCGGCACTGGTGCACAGCATGTGAGACCAGAAGCTGCAATAGGCACAGGCCTAGCAGAAAGGGAGTTGTACTGGGTCTGGGGCTCCGGAACTGCTAAAGGGAGGGAAGCCAAGTAGTAAGTAAAGCTAATGTGTATTTTAAGAAAATTGCTCATTTTCTTCAAGTTTGAGAAGTCTGGACAAATAATAGTGAATACAATTTGCACTTCAAATACTTCACCACTTTTGTAAATTGGAGTTCTGTTTCAAGCAGCTGAGGTTGAAAAAAAGAAAAAAGGTATGGCCATGAGTCTAAAGGCATGGCTTTAGAAATGGGGAGTGTCCCCGTTGAATCTCTGGGTGGGAGTAACATGCAAAAGGGACCCAGTGGCTTGGGACAGATGCTGGGTCCTAAAGTTAAAAACAGTGAGACCCTGGAATTCTACTTCCACACATTTGGTAACTACATGCTCCCTTCATACTTTGGGATACAGAAGCAGCAACTTTTCTCTATCCCTGTCAATGAATATGTTCACATGATGATGTCCACAAAAGAAAAGGAAGCACTGTACCTTGAAACGTGATTGAAACACTCTTCCTCCTTCTCTTTTTTCCCCCATGATCATTGTATTAGCCAATGCAGCAAAAGATAATTGGGTCAGAAAACTAAAGAGTAACGGATAAGTTTATGGACCATCAGCCATGCAGGCAGGAAATCAGAAAACAAAAGAAAATAATACCATAAACGGTCAGAATCAATAAGCAAAAATACACTTAAAACCTGCTTAAGACTGAGATCATATATAAGTCAAGTCAGGAAATCCATAAATTAAGAAAGAATAGCAATAGTCCTGATCACTGGCATGAAGGACACTAAAAGCATTTATTCAATACTGTTGAGACATAGTCCCTATCCTTAATGCATTATAAATTAGTCATATAGTTGAGACAAATAAAAGTCAAAATTTCACCAGGATAGCAAGCAATATAAGCCATAAAAAGTGCTGGACACAACAAACTATAGTATAAGGAACAAGTGCTGTGACAGTTGGGAAAATAGATTATTCAGGAAATAGTCAGGGAAAGTGGGCTTCCCTGGTGGCTCAGATGGTAAAGATTCTGCCTGCAATGCAGGAGACCTGGGTTTGTTCCCTGGGTTGGGAAGACCCCTTGGAGGGGGGCAAGGCAACCCACTCCAGTATTCTTGCCTGGAGAAGCCCCCATGGACAGAGGAGCCTGGCGGGCTACAGTCCATGGGGTTGCAAAGAGTCAGACATGACTGAGTGACAAAGAACAGCACAATCAGGGAAAGTGTTATGGAACTGTAGATATGAACTTCACTGTGAAAATGAGTGACATCAGATAAGTTAGAGAAGGGGAAAGGTCATCTGTGATCTGAGCAAGAAAAGAGTAGTGTAAATTCACCTTGAGCATTTTGAAGAATAGCAAGTAGACCAGTCTGGCAGAAAAGTAAAAGGTTAACAGGCGGATTCATGTTGATGTATGGCAAAACCAATACAATGTTGTAAAGTAATTAACCTCCAATTAAAATAAATAAATTTATATTAAAAAAAAGAAATATAGGGAAACAGGTCTGAGGAATCTAAGTATCATGTCAGGAGTGTGGATATCAGCCTATAGGTGAGCAAAGTCTCTTGGAAGATTTAGAGGGAAGTGACACAGAGCATTATTTTAGGAAAGCTAATTTGATAATCAAGTACAAACTAGAATAAAGAAAGCAAATAGGGAACAAACAGGATATCATTCAATGAATACTATTTGAGTGGCTTCTCAGTACAAGGAATTGTGAAAGATAATATCACAGATACACAGATGAATAGAATATGGTCACTTCCCAAGACAGTCTTGCAGTCTAACAGGAAATACAACAGTGAATTTTTTAAATATATGATTATTTTTTTTTTAAATCTATGGAACCATATTGGAGAAGGTACTTCATCTGAGATATTCCTTAGGAGACAGAGTGAGAAAGGCCAAGAAATAGGATGAACAACCAATCAGAGATAGAAGAAAAGGGATATGGAGGCAATTATGAATATTTTTTAAAGACTAAAGTATACAACATATGTTGAAGAGAAAGAAGTGATGAAGCTGGAGAAGCATGTAAAATGTAAAATGCAGTTAAGTAGGCAAAGAAAGCATAGAAAATAATTTTAAGTAGAGGAGTAACATAATTAATAATGATAATTAATTTAGAAAGATAACTCAGTTGTTAAGGAGCTTAATTCTGTTCAGTTCAGTCACTCAGTCATGTCTGACTCTTTGCGACCCCATGAATCGCAGCACGCCAGGCTTCCCTGTCCACCACCAACTCCCGGAGTTCACTCAGACTCACGTCCATCGAGTCAGTGATGCCATCCAGCCACCTCATCCTCGGTCGTCCCCTTCTCCTTCTGCCCCCAATCCCTCCCAGCATCAGAGTCTTTTCCAATGAGTCAACTCTTCGCATGAGGTGGCCAAAGTACTGGAGTTTCAGCTTTAGCATCATTCCTTCCAAAGAAATCCCAGGGCTGACCTCCTTCAGAATGGACTGGTTGGATCTCTTCGCAGTCCAACGGACTCTCAAGAGTCCTCTCCAACATCACAGTTCAAAAGCATCAACTCTTCTGCACTCAGCCTTCTTCACAGTCCAACTCTCACATCCATACATGGCTACTGGAAAAACCATAGCCTTGACTAGTCAGACCTTAGTCGGCAAAGTAATGTCTCTGCTTTTGAATATACTATCTAGGTTGGTCATAACTTTTCTTATT
>SJYQ01009268.1:205497-239599 GCA_006410935.1 Redunca redunca
CTTTTGTAATAGATCACTGTACTTTGTTATAAATCACTGTGTCCTTGCTATGTAAAAATGTAACTTTATCACTATCTTAAGACTAAATAGATCTTAAGAGGAACATTGGTGAAAGGATTTTCATTTGTTGGGCTGATGTTTGCTGCTAAATCTCCATGTTCCCTGCCCTTATAATGAATATAACTAGTGTATAGGAGAAATAAGTATTAACCTTTAATATTAATCATGTTAACCTTGGGTTAAATAAATTCCTTTCTTGATTGTAACTCACTACACCCTCATCCTATAGGAATGCAACTTTATTTGGAGGGTGGTACCTGGTTTAAGAAAAAACACCCTTGGAAAAAATAAGTTTTTTGGTTATCAGAAAGAAAGGATCATAAAATGTCAGCAGGCCTCATGGCCAGAAGATAATGTAAAATCCCTAAGACCTTTTTATGTGAAGTACCTGATTTTGATAAAGGTCAGGACTGCTGACCCCCGCGTGACTCTGTATTCATCCCTATGTGTAACAAAAGGTATATAAGCAAACCCCAAAATAAAGAAATTGGATAAGTTTCCGGAAAGACTGATACCCCCATGTTGTTCTTTCTTGCTCCCCGTTTTTCTGGCTGAATTCCCATCTGAAGCATGGATGCTATTCCATGTAAACCAAGTTATTCAGCCTCTTTTTCTCCACTAATTTTCCTAGTACACTATCTGTTTCTAATCTCTCTCTATATCTGTAATTAAATATGTATTTTTCCAAGGACGCTGACTCCGTCCCCACCTTCAAATCATCCTGGATCCACCCGGGCTGGATCCTGGCACCGGATCACTTTACTTGTTTCCTGAGAAGCCTGTATGCAGGACAAGAAGCAACAGTTAGAACTGGACATGGAACAATGGACTGGTTCCAAATTGGGAAAGGAGTACATTAAGGCTGTATATCGTCACTCTGCTTATTTAACTTATATGTAGAGTACATCATACGAAATGCTGGGCTGGATGAATCACAAGCTGGAATCAAGATTGCCAGGAGAAATATCAACAACCTAAGATATGCAGATGATACCACTCTAATGGCAGAAGTGAAGTCACTCAATCGTGTTCGACTCTTTGCAATCCCATGGACTGTAGCCTAACAGACTCCTCTGTCATGGGATTTCTAGCAATAGTACCAGAGTGGGTTGCCATTTCCTTCTTCAGGGGATCTTCCCATCCCGGGGATTGAGCCTGAGTCTCCTGCATTGCAGACAGATGCTTTACCATTAGAGCCACCAGGGAAGTCCTAATGGCAGAAAGCTAAGAGGAACCAAAGAGCCTCTTGATGAAGGTGAAAGAGGAGAGTGAGAAAGCTGGCTTAAAACTCAACATTCAAAAAACAAAGATCATGGCATCTGGTCCCATCACTTCACACCAAATAGATAGGGAAAAAGTGGAAACAGTGACAGACTTTCTTTTCTTGGGCTCCAAAATCACAGCAGACAGTGACTGGAAACATGAAATTAAAATTCCTTGGAAGAAAAGCTGTGACAGACCTAGACAGCTAACAAAGTAGTCATGTGTGAAGGTGAGAGCTGGACATAAAGAAGGCTGAGTGCCGAAGAATTGATGCTTTTGAATTGTGGTGCTGGAGAAGATTTTTGTGAGTCCCTTGGACATCAAGGAGATCAAACAAGTCAATCCTGAAGGAAATCAACCCTGAATACTCATTGGAAGGACTGGTGCTGAAGCTCTAATACTTTGGCTACCTAATACGAAGAGCCAACTCATTGGAAAAGATCCTGATGCTGGGAAAGATTGAGGGCAAGAGGAGAAGGGTGCAACAGAGGATGAGATGGTTGGATGGCATCACTGATTCAGTGGACATGAGTTTGAGCAAACTCCAGGAGCCTGGTGTGCTGCAGTCCATGGAGTTGCAAAGAGTCAGACACGACTTAGCAAGTCAACAATGAACAACAATAAGAGAAAGCAATTAATGGAAGAAAATAAAGAACAGAGAGAGGACTTTTATTTTATAGAATTTCTTTATAGACTGGGGTGAATAAAACAATAGAGAGGCGGTGGGAATAAGGAATATGTGGCAGGATTAGCAATTAAAAAAAAAAGCAGAAAAAGAGATAGTCTGAGAATTTCATGTAGAAACTTTGAAGGTGAAAATAGAAAGTAAGGGGGTTCTTACACTAATGAGTTGTCTTTCTCTGAGAAGTAGGGAACCAAGCCATTTCCTAAGAGTGAGTATGGTGTAAGTAAGATAAAAATTTGTGAACATGGATTAGGTAGTGGAATGACCAATATGAGAAATGGAAAGACAATTTGTTAGTTATAAGTAAAAGTAGTTTTGAGTGGCATAAAGTCCTTAAATGATCTAAGAAAACTACATGTGTTCCCTCCAAACACTTGGCAGTTTAGGTGTAGAGATGTTTTGATTGATCTGGCTTTGATGACTGAAGGAGCAGATAGAATAAAGAGACAAAGGAATTCAGAATATTGGGGAGAAAGCAAAAACGCGATGTACGATCATGTCTGAATAGTTTCAGGTAAGGAATCCCCAGGAGAGAAAAAGCACCAAGAAAGATAGACATAGAGCTAAGCTAATATATTAGTACTAAACCTCTGATCATTTCTGAACTTTCACTAAAAAAACCCACACACACCTTTTCTCCCACTCTCCGTCCTTAGCCCAACAACTCTGCTTCCAGAAATTTATCTGACAAATATTACTATACATATGCAAAGTATATTCACTGCAACATAGTCTGTTTTAGCATAAGACTAGAAACAGCATGAATTCCCATCAATAGAGATCTGGTAAATGAATAACATTTATAGAGATCTGGTGCAATGAAATAACAATACTAAGCAGCAATTAAATAGAGTGAGGCAGGTCTACATGGACTAATATACCACAACTCTTAAGATGTGTTAAGTGAAAACACAAGATGCAAATGAATTGTGTATTATGTGTTACCATCTGTATAAAATTAAAACAATGTGTGTAGATGCACACACAAGCATACACATGTATGTGCATCATCTCTCTGGAAGGACAGGGACATCTGGATATGGTGACTGCACTAGAGCTGGTGCAATATGACTGGGGAAATGGTGAGGAGGAAGATACCTTACCATGCATATTTCCTATTTTTTCAATTTTTTTAAAACATACATATAATCACTTGGACAAAATTGTTTTAAAAAAAATTATCTACTATAACTAGATCCTCTTTTTATTAGAGCTGAGGGCTTGTGGGGCTAGATGCTTAAATATATTTATGCTTGCCTTTATCCCGAGTCCTTCTGGACTAGTTGATTTTTAGTTACATTAGGTAAAGTGAAGTAGTTTAGTATTCCAATATTCATTATTCTCTATACCAGCAAGACCTTCAGCTGAGGTTCAGAAGAAGAGAGGCCTATTTCTGATAACAATGACATGGGGAATGATTGTCCTACTGACAAATGCTAAGCCGAAAGAGAGTTCTGTAGAAATGCACATCCATCTTCAGAGCTTAAGGTGTAGAATGAATTTATAGATGGTCAGGTGTAATTCTACTGAAACTTAAATATGATACTTTAAGTAACAAATCTTTCTTGATCATTGAATTTTCTCATAATCTAAGAGAAACTTTTTATTTAAACATCTCTAGGAGCCTGGCGGGCTACAGTCCATGGGGTTGCAAAGAGTCGGACATGACTGAGCGACTTCACACACACACACAGTAGTATGGCTTGGCTATGAGAGAATGTACCTCGTAAGTGAAAACTGTTAGTACTTTTCTCCATTTATAACAAGCTAGAGATAGCATTAAGCTTCTATCTGTATAGAAAACAGTTACATTTCAGCCTTATTACTGAAGAGACATAAGTAAGATTATGTAACCAAGAGCTTACATAAATAAGTCTGGATAGAATCCAGAGTCATATTATTTGGTGGGATATCCCAAAAGTTCTATGCAAAGCTGTAAGATAGACACAATACAAATCCTGAAAACAAAGTATAATGTACCACACAGGCAGCTCTTGTAATGCCCAAGTCTGGTGTGTATTCATCACTCAAAATTAACAGCAACTACTGCCAAGGCCCACATTGTTTTCTGTGTTGATTTATATTGTGGTTGGAGTAGGGGTGTAGGGAGGAAAAAAGAGAGAAAACACTAAAGAGCAAAAGACTAAGTTTTTATACCAAATATTAGTTTCACGTGTTCTCTTCTTTGGTTTACTGGAAATCAGATGATTTTGAACCATTTCATCAGGATCTATAGCCAGTCTCATCATGAGTGTACCTGTGCTTGGCTGTCAACTCAGAAGGTGAGCCAGGGGTTCAAGAAGAAACATAGATAGCACTGCTCCTCCTGTTGATAATAAACACTCTTGTATCTCTACAATCTATGACTCCTCTTGACTAGAATTCATTTCACTCCTTTTAAACCTGGAGAGATAAACGTCTTTCCAAATTTGGTTTATAGATGTCCTTTCTACAGTTCTCTCCTTGCTTTGATGCTCCCAGGCATCAGTCTTTTTCTTACTACAATTCTGTGCTGCTCTAAGTTGCTTCAGTCATATCTGACTCTTTGTGACCCTATGAACTATAGCCTGCAGGCTCCTCTGTCCATGGGGATTCTCTAGGCAAGAATACTGGAGTGAGTTGCCATGCCCTCCTTCATGGGATCTTCATGACCCTGGGGTCAAACCTGTTTCTTACATCTCCTGCATTGGCAGATGGGCTCTTTACCATTAGCACCACCTTGGAAGCCCACTATAATTCTACCTTTACTATCTCTTATAGCACTGCCCACAGGATTCTATGATGACTGATTTATGTCTATACCTATAACAGAGCTTTTCAGGCGACTCAGTGGGTAAAGAATCTGCCTAACATGCAGGAGACTCAGGAGACACGGGTTTGATTCCTGGGTCAGGAAGATCCCCTGGAAGAGGGCATGGCAACCCACTCTAGTATTCTTTCCTGGACAATCCAATGGAGAGAGGAACCTAGGGGCTTATAGTCCACAGGGTGACAAAGAGTCAGACATGACTGAAGAGACTGCGCACACAGGCATACCTGTAACAATGAATAACTGCCTCATCATTGGACTCTGAAGTCCATGAGGGAAGAGGCCTTATCTTTTTATCTTTGAATCCCCAACAAATGACAATGATTTGAGGGGAGGGGCACAATCTCTCTCGGCTTCAGTTTCCTCATATGTGATGCAGAAAGAATAATTTCAGCCTCGAAGAGTTATTGTAAAGATTAAATATAATACATATGTGGTGCTGACAGAGGAAAACCAAGAGGGGCTTAAGACCAAGAAAACCCTTAGCAGCCATGTTCTACTCTGGGTGTCAGATTTTGTCAGGCAGCTTTCAGAGCAGAGAGAGAGAGTCTACAGAGAGAAGAATGAACCAGACATACAGAAAGAGGCAGGGATGAGAAATAGAGTAAAGTCATGTATGGATCTTCCTACAGCTTTCCAATTCCAAGTTCCAGTCTTTCTGCAGAATACCTGGATTCTTCAGCATTAAAGTAAATGGGCTTAAAGCATAACATGCTCAAGAAAGAAACGTTTTTTATTATTTAAGTGACAAACAGCTTCCAAAGAGGAGAAGAGAAACAGAAGTGGCAAACTAGGAGGAGCTCATATAATGATGTGTATATTAAACATTTTGGCTGTCTTTGGATGATTTGTTATGAGATATTCAAGGTTTCCTTGAAACATATGCATTAACATAAAACATGCTGGCACTTTCCATAGTCTAGAGTATGCATTGTGACTTCCAGTAGTCGGTATATAAACATAACCTGACTTGCCAAGCAAATGGTAGGCTACTGGAGTGGGAAAATTATATCTTCTTCCTTTCTATTCCCCATAGAGCCTAGTCCACTGTTGAACACATAATTGATACTTAGTAACTTCATCAATATTTATTAAATGAATGAGTCCAACTTTAATTAAGACCGATACATGCATGAGATTTTTACGTAATATGTTTAAGAGGGATCTAGAGACAAGGAATCAAAGATGGATGTTTAAGACTCTAAACCTGCACACTCCTTCTGGGTGATTCAATACATACCCAGAGTTTCAACCACTACACAGGTACTATGGTGTTCATGCCTTTATCTCCAGCCCGTTCCTATAGCTTGTGCTATAGAGCCTTGTTCCCATTGCTTGTGGTAGCTGGACATAATTGCCTACATGCATCCCGCTCTCAACATCATGAAATATTGATCTTCAAGTATCTCAAAATACCATGTTCTCCTCCAAACTTGCTCCTCAACTGTATCCTGGGTCTCAGAATATAGGCACCATCAATTGCCATTCAGTGTACCTTGCTGGAAAACTGTGGGTCATCCCTGACTCCTGAATTTTCTCCTCTTCCTACACCTGGTGGGAAGAGCAGTGTGGCACATATAAAAGGGCATAGGCTTAAAAATCTTACAGGTCTGGATTTTGGTTCTGCTATTTATCTATTGTGTGACCTTGAAAACATTCAGTTCTGTTCAGTTGCTCAGTCAGTTGCTCTTTGCGACCCCATGTACCACAGCACTCCAGGCCTCCCTATCCATCACCAACCCCTGGAGGTTACCCAAACTCATGTCCATTGAATCAGTGATGCCATCCAGCCATTGCATCCTCTGTGTCCCCTTCTCCTGCCCTCATTCTTTCCCAGCATCAGGGTCTTTCCCAATGAGTCAGCTCTTCGCATCAGGTGGTCAAAGTATTGGAGTTTCAGCTTCAACATCAGTCTTTCCAATGAACACCCAGGACTGATCTCCTTTAGGATAGACTGGTTTGATCTCCTTGCAGTCCAGGGGACTCTCAAGAGTCTCCTCCAACACCACAGTTCAAAAGCACCAATTCTTCTGCACTCAGCTTTCTTTATAATCTAACTTTCACATCCATACCCAACTACTGGAAAAACCATAGCTTTGATTAGACAGACCTTTGTTGACAAAGTAATGTCTGCTTTTTAATGTGCTGTCTATGTTGGTCATAACTTTCTTTTCAAGGAGTAAGCGTCTTTTAATTTCATGGCTGCAGTCACCATCTGCAGTGATTTTGGAGCCCCCCAAAATAAAATCAGCCACTGTTTCCCCATCTATTTCCCATGAAGTGATGGGACCGGATGCCATGATCTTCGTTTTCTGAATGTTGAGCTTTAAGCCAACTATTTCACTCTCCTCTTTCACTTTCATCAAGAGGTTCTTTAGTTCTTCTTCACTTTCTGCCACAAGGGTGGTGTCATCTGCATATCTGAGGTTACTGATATTTCTCCCAGCAATCTTGATTCCAGCTTGTGCTTCATCCAGCCCAGCGTTTCTCAAGATGTACTGTGCATAGAAGTTAAATAAGCAGGTGACAATATACAGCCTTGACACACTCCTTTTCCTATTTAGAACCAGTCTGTTGTTCCATGTCCAGTTCTAACTGTTGCTTCCTGACCTGCATATAAGTTTCTCAAGAGGCAGGTCAGGTGGTCTGGTATTCCCATTTCTCTCAGAATCTTCCACAGTTTATTGTGATCCACACAGTCAAAGACTTTGGCATAGTCAATAAAGCAGAAATGTTTTTCTGGAACTCTCTTGCTTTTTTGATGATCCAGCAGATGTTGGCAATTTAATCTCTGGTTCCTCTGCCTTTTCTAAAACCAGCTTGAACATCTGGAAGTTCATGGTTCACATATTGCTAAAGCCTGGCTTGGAGACTTTTGAGCATTGCTTTACTAGCATGTGAGATGAGTGCAATTGTGTAGTAGTTTGAGCATTCTTTGGCATTGCCTTTCTTTGGGATTGGAATGAAAACTGACCTTTTCCATTCCTGTGGCCACTGCTGAGTTTTCCAAATTTGCTGGCATATTGAGTGCAGCACTTTCACAGCATCATGTTATAGGGTTTGAAATAGTTCAGTTGGAATTCCATCACCTCTACTAGCTTTGTTTGCAGTGATGCTTTCTATGGCCCACTTGACTTCACATTCCAGGATGTCTGGCTCTAGGTAAGTGATCACACCATTGTGATTATCTTGGTCATGAAGATCTTTTTTCTACAGTTCTTCTGTGTATTCTTGCCATCTCTTCTTAATATCTTCTGCTTCTGTTAGATCCATACCATTTCTGTCCTTTATTGTGCCCATCTTTGCATGAAATGTTCCCTTGGTATCTCTAATTTTCTTGAAGAGATCTCTAGTCGTTCCATTTCTATTGTTTTCCACTATTTGTTTGCATTGATCCCTGAGGAAGGCTTTCTTAGCTCCCCTTGCTATTCTTTGAAACTGTGCATTCAAATGGGTATATCTTTTTCTTCTTTGCCTTTCAATTCTCTTCTCTTCTCAGCTATTTGCAAGGCCTCCTCAGAGAGCCATTTAGCTTTTTTGCATTTCTTTTTCTTGGGGATGGTTTTGCTCCCTATCTCCTATACAGTGTCACAAACCTCCGTCCATAGTTCACCAGGCACTCTGTCTATCAGATCTAGTCCCTTAAATCTATTTCTCACTTCCAACTGTATAATCATAAGGGATTTGATTTAGGTCATACCCAAATGGTCTAGTGGTTTTCCCTACTTTCTTCAGTTTAAGTCTGAATTTGCCAGTAAGGCGTTCATGATCTGAGCCACAGTCAGTTCCCGGTCTTGTTTTTGCTGACTGTATAGAGATTGTCCATCTTTGGCTGCACAGAATATAATCAATCTGTGTAGAGTCTTCACTTGTGTTGTTGGAAAAAGGTGTTTGCTATGACCAGTGTGTTCTCTTGGCAAAACTCTATTAGCCTTTGCCCTGCTTCATTCTGTAATCCAAAGCCAAATTTGCCTGTTACTCCAGGTGTTTCTTGACTTTCTACTTTTGCAATCCAGTCCCCTATAATGAAAAGGACATCTTTTTTGGGTGTTAGTTCTAAAAGGTCTTGTAGTTCTTCATAGAACTGTTTAACTTCAGCTTCTTCAGCATTACTGGGTGGGGTATAGACTTGGATTACTGTGATATTGAACGGTTGCCTTGGAAATGAACAGAGATCATTCTGTCATTTTTTAGATTGCATCCAAGTACTGCATTTCGGACTCTTTTGTTGACTATGATGGCTACTCCATTTCTTCTAAGGGATTTTTGCCCACAGTAGTAGATATAATGGTCATCTGAGTTAAATTCACCCATTCCAGTCCATCTTAGTTCGCTGATTCCTAGAAGGCTGACGTTCACCCTTGCCATCTCCTGTTTGACCACTTCCAATTTGCCTTGATTCATGGACCTAACATTCCATGCTCCTATGCAATATTGCTCTTTACAGCATCAGACCTCGCTTCTATCATCAGTCACATCCACAACTGGGTGTTGTTTTTGCTTTGGCTCCATCCCTTCATTCTTTCTGGAGTTATTTCTCCACTGATCTCCAGTAGCATATTGGGCACCTACCAATCTGGGGAGTTCATCTTTCAGTGCCTTATCATTTTGCCTTTTCATACTGTTCATGGGGTTCTCAAGGCAAGAATACTGATGTGGTTTGCCATTCCCTTCTCCAGTGGGCCCCATTTTGTCAGACCTCTCCACCATGACCCGTCCGTTTTGGGTGGCCCCACATGGCATGGCTTAGTTTCATTGGGTTAGACAAGGCTGTGGTTCATGTGATCAGATTGGCTAGTTGTCTGTGATTGTGGTTTCAGTGTGTCTGCCCTCTGATGCCCTCTCTCAGCACCTTTCATCCTGGGTTTCTCTTACCTTGGACGTGGGGTATCTCTTCATGGCTGCTCCAGGAAAGTGCAGCTACTGCTCCTTACCTTAGATGTGGGGTATCTCCTCACAGCCACTGCTCCTGATCTTGGATGTGGGGTGCCTTCTCATGGCCACATTGCTGCCCTGTGATTCTCATAATCTTTAATCGTAAAGTGGGACTGCTATTATCAATCTTAGAAGCTTCTTTAACAATGGGATATAATTTACCTAGAGTTGTAGAATCCAACTCCCATTTAGTGCCCTGTATATGCCTTTACTGTGTCCTAGGCAATGGCACCCCACTCCAGTACTCTTGCCTGGAAAACCCCATGGACGGAGGAGCTTAGTAAGCTACAGTCCATGGGGTCACTAAGAGTCAGACACGACTGAGCGACTTCACTTTCCCTTTTCACTTTCATGCATTGGAGAAGGAAATGGCAACCCACTCCAGTGTTCTTGCCTAGAGAATCCCAAGGACGGGGGAGCCTGGTGGGCTGCCATCTATGGGGTCGCATTGAGTCGGACACGATTGAAGCGACTTAGCAGCAGCAGCAGCAGCAGCAGAGCCCAAAATAGTTGGTTTATTTGTAAGTCTCCACCAGACTCTAAGCTCTTTGAGAAGGGGGTCTAACACATCTCTCTGAAACTCTAAACTGAATGAATAGTAGCATAGATTTTCCTAAAAGCGTCAAAACTATATGTCAACAGAATAAAAGACAAGAAAGTGGTAAGCATATGACCCAGCTATCCCACTGCCAGGCGTATACCCTGAGAAAACCATAATTCAAAAAGATACATATACCACAATGTTCATAGCAACGCTATTTATTAATACAATAGCTAGGATATGGAGGCAACCTCAGGTACACTGAGAGAGGAGTGGAGAGAAGAGAAGAAGTTGTGGTACATATATACAATGTGATATTACTCAGCCATAAAAAGGAATGAATGTGAATCCTTTGAACTGATGTGGATGGATCTAGAGCCTGTTATACAGAGAGAAGTAAGTCAGAAAGAGAAAAACAAATATCGTATATTAACCCATGTATATGTAATCTAAAGAAATGGTGCTGATGAAAGTATTTGCAGGGAAGGAACAGAGACAGATGTAGGGAACTGACTTGCAGACTCAGTAGGGAAATGAGAGAGTGAGATGGACTGAGAGAATAGCATTGACATGTATACACCAGCATGTGTAAAACAGATAGTTAGTGGGAAGCACAGGAAACTCAGTTTGGTGCCCTGTGATGACCTAGAGGGTTGGCATGGGGGCGGGTGGTAGGGAGGCTCAAAAGGGAGGGGATATATACTTATAGCTGATTCACTCTGTTGTATAGTAGCAATTAGCACAACATTATAAAGCAATTATCTTCCAATTAAAAATTTAAAAAAGAAACAGTGTTAGAGAGAATAAGAAGCTATTTTATTAGGCTTTGTCTCTAATGTTTGCATATATTATTATAGATATGACAACTGTTTTTTCAAAAGCATTTGCTAAAAGGTAAGGAACATTATAAAAAAGGAAGAATAAGCTACGCTTTTCAGAGTGGAAGTAGACTACAAATTATCCTGATAGACAACCTGAATCAGACAGACATCCTTCAGACAATCAAAAACACGGTTAATATGGAATGTTTGGTCTGGCTAGCTGGGGGAACGGGGTGGCGGGGGAAGGCACGGCCAAGAATTGCATTTCTGTGACTCACTGCTCCTACAAAAATTGTGGCTTCTGAGAAATATAATTTAGAAGAAAATACCTATAATAAATTGTGTGGTGCCATACCAAAAATAACATTCTCTTCACGGGGGAAACCCTCAATTAATTTCACTTAGAAAACAGAACCTTGAAATCACAGAGAATCGACCTGAAAATCTCAGGAGAGCTGTTCATTTATTGGTTCACTCATTCACTTATTCAACAGATACTTATTAAGCACCAACTCCAAACCAAGACTGTGACAAGTATGCTGTGGGAACAGAGCAAGCACAGTCCCTGTGGTCGGGCAATTATAATGTAACAGGAAAGACAGATAAACAATAAAAACTGATAAAATGTGATGTATCTTCTACTGTGTGCTATTCTGGAGTGCTGTGGAAGCAGACAGGAAGAGCACTTAACCCATCTGGGGTTAGAAGGAAACATGTTCCTTGAGGTGAGGAAGGAGTGGGAAGATGATCAATGGAGGGGGCAGTTTATACAAAGCCCTGAAGGCGAGAAGTGTCCCAAACTTAAAAGTTCAAGATGAAACAGCTAGAGATTAAGCTGCAGAGAGGTGGAAGTTAAGATATGAAAGGTCTTTTGAAATGAACTGAATTGTGTGATCTATGTTTAATAAAATGCATTTACATTTAAGGTAAAATGATTTGACAAAGTATGTAATGTATACTACACTCCAATCAAGATACAGAACATTTTCACCTCTGGGGAAAGTTTGTTAGCATCCCTTTGTAGTCATCTCCCTTCATGTTCCCCATCCTCTGAGCTCAGGTGAAAAATGCTGTTTTCTTAAAAATTGCTTTTATGGATTGTGTTTGCTACCGTTCCATATTAATAGGATTTTTCAGTATGAATGCTTTGTTCTTTTATTCAGTATAATAAGTGAGATTCCTTCATTGCTGATACTACAATTTGTTTATTTGGTCACTGACCTGAATCTGTCATTATTTGGGTTGTTTCCAGTTTTGGATCACTATAAATACAGCAACTATGAATATTGATGTACAAGTCTTTATATGATTTTCATTTCTTTGAGTAAATACCTCAGAAAAAGATTTGTTAGGTCATATAATAAGTATGTTCAATTTTTTTTGGTTTTAGTCCTTTTGCATTTATTTTATTTTATTTTTTATAATTTTATTTATTTTTTTTACTTTACAATACTGTATTGATTTTGCCTGAAAAACTGTTGGCTAATGTGTTTTGTTCAGATCTAAGGACGTTGATGGCAAGAAGTGTAGCTTGGTATCATTTACTCCATGACAAATGGAAGCTGAAATTCTCTCCATTAAGGTATTTAAGCAGAGAAATACAGTATTATAATTATATTTTTGAAGGATCAATTTGGCTGTAATAGCAAGTAAATTGGTGGGGAACAATATTAGAGGCAGAAACAACATGTGGCAGTGTCAGAAATACTGGGAAAAATTACTTACTAATAAACATTTAGTGTTTACTACATTCCAGGCCTGATTCTTATTTTAATATTAACTGAATTATCACAGATCCTGTAATGTAAGTACTACTATTATCTTCATTTTTTTTAGGTTAGAAAACTGAGGGATGTAGAGGCTAAGACGTTTGACCAAGGTAGAGCTGGAATTGAACCCAGTGGCCTGACTCCAGAGTCCAGGATTTTTAATCCTATGAAATGCTCTGCTAAAGGAGACTAGACTAAAGTAGTAGAAATGAGCAACCTTTGCTTCATGTGTCTGAAGAGGATGCGTTTCCCTTTCCAGACACTATTATCTACAAACATTCTGTCTCCAGTATGAACAAAATAATAATCCAGGCATCTTGGGAGATAAAGAAGAAAATTCAAAGCAGAAAAGACCCTCAACCTACAATTCAGGTAAGAATCTTGAAAAGATACAAAATCATGAAATAAATAATTGTCAAACAAAGTAATATACTGCAGAGGAGCCGCTGCAGGGCTAAGCAATTGCTAAGGGAAGTGACAGTTGCAAGGATGGGAAAGACTACCCGCAAGGCATGAGGTTGGGGCCTATTTTTATATTGATTACATTTAACAAGAGAAAGTCAGTTGCAGACCTGAGAGCCAGGAAGTCTCTGATGAGAACTTGCCATATAACCTATGAAAGTCATTTGCCTCTGAATCAACTTACCTAACTATAAAATGGGACTAAAGTTATAATAGTCAAAAGCATAAATTGTTTAATCAATTTTCATTTTTAAAAGGTTCATGAAAGTCACTATAAAATGTATTTTGGTGCAATCGTTGAGGGAAAAAGCTGAAATTAATTACAGAGGAAATAATAAACCTAGAACATGAAAAAATGATGAAATTTTGGCATTATTTGAAGCAATGAGTGAAACAAAATACTTGTTATTATGAAGTAACCTCACTTAGAGGTCAGAAACATGGCAGGAGGCTAAAATAAGAATCTTTAGAAGGTTGTGAGTTCAGAACATTTGAGTTTAGGTCAACATGTCATGTTACCAAATTAAGTGTGTCTTCTGAATTTTGGTGATAAACAACCATTATGATTAAAATATTCCATAAAAACCGTGTTTTCAAAAGTGCTGTTTACATTAATCTGTGGAAAATTGTGTCCTGCTGATAACCCAAATGCATGACTTAAACCATCTGCTGTTTCTGCTGATGTGAAAGAGAAGGATATTGAATACAAATGCCACCTACAGCAGTGAGTTGGTTTGCTGGGAAGTTTCTCCTAATTTTTAGTGCTTTAATGTGAGCTAACTACACTTCGGGCATATTCTCAAAAGGAGCTCCCCAGGCTTCTATCCTGGTAAAGGTGGGTTTACCTGGAGGAAGGCTAGAATGATAATAGCACAAGCTAGTATGAAAAGAGAGAAACAGTCACCATACTTATGAATTTCCAACTATACGTAAGATATACATGCAATCCAAAAAGCTTCATATGAGAGACCGTGTGACAGAAATAGCAGAAATTTTTGTGGAAAATCAATCTAGATTCAAATTCCTTTTTCTAATCTAGACCAAATTATGTGAATTCTCTGAATCTTAGTTTCTTTATCCATAAAAAGAATTTAAATGACTGCAGTGGGTTGAATGGCAGTCCTCATATGTTCATTTCCTAACTCCCAGGACTTGTGAGTGTGAACCCATTTGGAAACAGGGTTCTTTGCAGATGTAATTAAGTGAGGGATCTTGAGGCATTATCACTTAGAATTTTCTGGGTGGGTCCTAAGTCGGATAAACAGTGTGCTCATAAGAGACACAGAGAGGAGAGACACAAAGGGAGAAGAGAAGGCCATGTGAAGATGCCAGTCGATATTAGAATCTGTTGTTGTCGTTCGTTTTCAGTCGTTCCGTCATGTCCAACTCTTTTGTGACCCCATCGACCAGACTCCTCTGTCCATGGGATTTCCCAGGCAAGAATACTGGCGTGGGATCTTCCCAATCCAGGGATTGAACCCTCATCTCCTGCATTGCAGGTGGATTCGTTACTGCTGAGCCACCAAGTAAGCCCCAGATATTGGAATTATCCAGCCACAAATCAGGGAATGCCAGAAGTACTGGAAGATGGAAGCAGCAAGGAAGGATACCCCTTGGGCCAAGCAAGGGCCTTTTGATACTCTGATCAAGGAACTTACATCACTGCATCGGCCCATGTTTATGGAATTCACTGCTTGTACCACTCTCTCCACTATTCTGAAACAGCTGGTTTGACAGATTGGCAAAATGGCTTTTTGAAGACTTAGTTATAGCACCAGTTATGTACCTCCCCTACTAACCCATTAGCAAAATTTTTGCTTTTTTTCCCCAAGATGTTATGCCCTGCTAACCAAAGGAGTGCTTTCACCAGGAGATACAACAATGATTCCACTGATCTGGAATTTAAGACTGTCATCCAGCCTCTCTGAGCTCCATCCCTGTGAATCAACAGGCAAAGAAGGGTGTTACCATGCTGCCCAAGGTGATTGATCCTGATTTTAAGGAAAAATTGGACAATGTAGGTAAAGAAGACAATGTCTGGAATACAAGTGAACCCTTACAATGTCTCTCAGTATTATCGTTGCCCACGGAGAAGGCAATGGCACCCCACTCCAGTACTCTTGCCTGGAAAATCCCATGGATGGAGGAGCCTGGTAGGCTGCAGTCCATGGGGTTGCTGAGGGTCGGACCCGACTGAGCGACTTCACTTTCACTTTTCACTTTCATGCATTGGAGAAGGAAATGGCAACCCACTGCAGTGTTCTTGCCTGGAGGATCCCAGGGATGGGGGAGCCTGGTGGGCTGCCGTCTATGGGGTCGCACAGAGTCGGACATGACTGAAGTGACTTAGCAGCAGCAGCAGCAGGATTAAGGTAAATGGAAAACTACAACACTCCAATCTAGGCAGGACTGCTAATCTACCATATCCTTCAGAAATCAATGTTTGAATGACTCCACTAGGTAGCAAACCATTACCAGCTGAAGTGGTTGATGATGGCAAAGGTAATACAGACAGGGTAGTGAAAGAAGTTAATTAAAAGTATTAAAAGTAGTAATTACAACCATGTGACCAATTACAGAATTGAGGACTCTAATAGTTATGGGTGTGTCCTCATTTTAATATACTTTTACACAAAATCATTGTTTTCTTCATTCTCTTATCCCCTTATAAGATGTATTGACTTTATGTGCTGTGTTCTAAGTTGCTTCAGTTGTGTCCAACTCTTTGCAACGTTATGGACTAGAGCCTGCCAGGCTCCTCTCTCCATGGGATTCTCCAGGCAACAATACTGGAGTGGGTTGCCATGCCCTCCTCCAGGGGATCTTCCCAATTCAGGAATCGAATCCATGTCTCTTATATCTCCTGCATTGGCAGGCAGGTTCTTTACTACTAGCACCTCCTGGGAAGCCCATTGACTTTATATTATAGTATCTTAAGTATTGCCAACTTTAAATCATGAAATTTAGTGTGGTTTTCACGATATGCAGGATACATGTATCACGGCAGATAGTATTTTGACCTTGATATTATCTTTATTTGGAGATTAAAAATGCTTTAAGGAGATTTATATGGGTATCAAGTTGACAAGGGTTGGATTTATGATGGTTAATTTTATGTGTCAACTTGACTGGGCCACAGGGTACATAGATATTTGGTTAAACATTCTAGGTGTTACTGTAAGGGTGTTTCTGAATGACAATAACATTTGAATCAGTGGATTGAGTAAAACAGAATACATTACCTAATGTGGATCTCTTTATCCAACCTTTTGGAGGCCTGACTAAAACAAAAAAGGCTGAATATGGGAGAATTTGGTCTCTGCCTGACTGTCTTTCAGCTGGGATATAGGCCTTCTCCTGCTTTTGGACTTATGCTTAGACTAGGATTTACACTACTGGTGCTTCTGGTTGTCAGGACTTTGAATTTGGATTGGAAATTGCATCACTGGCTCTCTTGGTTCTCAGACCCTCAGACAAGGGCAGTACAACTTCTATAGTATTCATGCCAAGAAAGCATGAGCTGACACTGGTCCCAAGGAACACTAGATGTACCTGGGGTAAAAAAAAAAAAAAATGCTTCCAAATGAAAGGCCTCACTATTTTAAAACTCAAGATCATAAAAATCAGAGAAAGATTGGGAACTGTTCCAGATTTAAGAGCTTAAATAGAAATGACAATTATTTGAATTGGCTGCTCGACAAGAAATCAAAAAGAGATGCAATTTGTGCAGGTGGTGAAATCTAAACAAGGCTTGTAGATTGGATGGTAGTGTTAGAGGACTACTGATTTTTCTGACATCTGCATTTGGCTATGTAAGAGAGTATTCTCTTGTTTTGGAATATACACACTGATCACTGATGGATTAAGAGAAAAGAGAGAGACAAATGTTGGTAAAGTGTTAATATTTGGAGAACTTGGGGGTGAGGGACTGTAGGGGGTTTTGTACTATTTTGTAATTTTTCTCCCAATTTAAAATTATTTTAGAATAAATAATATAACAGGTTCTTAGAAATGTACCTCTCCTACCAAAGTTCCCTGATCCTTCACCAAATTAACTTATATTCCCATTTATTTCCATTCCCTTCTTCTTATTTCACCACTAAGTCATCTATGCTTTTATCCAAAATTTCCATATATGCCTTTCAAGAAAATTCCTGAGATTTATTAAACCAGAAAGAGAAAAAAAGATACAGCGTGGCCCCTGGTAAACTGTCTTTGTGCATATCCTCCTTCATTGCCTTCTTAACTTTGAGAGTAGAATCTGAATCTAAGCAGACTTCAATGCATCTGCATCTAATTTCTCATTTCTAATAATTACATAGGCCAGATTAAGAACACACACTTAATCGGGGAGCTCCCAAATACTGGAGGCTGAAGTATGACCAAGTATACCTAAGCAAAAAATCATTCCAGTATGAGAGCATGCCACAGACTCAAGGAACCTAGCTTCAAAAAGCAAGAAGCTGAAATATGAGAAAATAACACATTCTTCTCAGATGCCCCTAAGTCTAAAACTGGTGATGTCCAGTGGCATTTGCTGTGACCACAAAAAATGTTCCTTCCTTCCAGAAATGCACATTCATTTGATCCTTGTGAAACTGCAACTCTCCAATCCAAATCAGAATCCCGACCGTGGGCTTAGGAAACTGTTTTGATAACAACCAAAAAATTCAGAATGTCTTACAGATACCATACTGGGAAGGATCCAGTAAAGGAAATAACTTTACTCAGCAGAAGACTCCCAGGAGGACCCACATTATGAGTTAGTCAATATCAGTCAAGAAGATGGGTGGTAACAAGTGAGGTTCTTTACCCAGAAGCCAATTGTGCACAGAGGTAAAGAAAACAGTTAAAACAGAGTAGAAGCTAGAGAAATTTACAATTATATTTTGTCACCAGATCATATTCTACCTAAGGCTGCACCAAATATTTTTAATTCCTAATATTAAAAAAAGTAAGAAAGTAAAAGAAGAAAGAGATATTGGCATGGAATATAAAGCATTCTTTCTCTAAGAAAATGGTGCACATTTTCTTCATATTTTCTCTAATATTTTTACAATTGGGAAAACACCTTGGCAGGCTACAAATATTTATGTATAGTCTAACTTCTTCAAGTGTTTTCCAGTTACCCTGCTGGATGCTTCATAGCATATGATGAGCTGATGAATCTTCCTGGTAGTTTAGATTTGAATGATGCATATATTTCTATCATCCCTATAGCATATTACCACAAGATAGATCAAAATGTAGAAAACAGCATTGGCTTTACCATCTGCATAGGTGATAGGCACTGGCTTTGCTATCTCTGTAGACCATAGGGAACAGACTATAAGAATTCCAGCCTCAGAAACAGCATTTTCTTTAAACCACTTACAATAAAAAGTGGTAAGACATTCATATGCCAAGACTGTTTCACCCAGAAGCTTTCATAAAAATGCCAGTGCAGGTTTGATACAGGATGCTTGGGGCTGGTGCATTGGGATGACCTGGAGGGATGGTATGGGGAGGGAGGTGGGTTCAGGATGAGGAACACGCATATGCCCGCGGTGGATTCATGTTGCTGTGTGGCAGAACCAATGCAATATTGTAAAGTAAAAAAAAAAAAAAAAGGCATCAGCCTACTACTTTTTGTACATAGTGCAATTCTGAGTCATTAAAGCCAAAAAGTGTTGAATAAACCTAAAAATAGGGTGTGAGGGTACAAAAGATATGAAATAAGGGAAGTTTGTATTTAAGTCATTGTTGAATGATTCAGACAAACAATGACTAGTGGAAGATTCTAGTAATCGGCCTTATGTCAGCATGCGTAGCCTTTGCTTACCACTCATGACTGTGGGAGTGCCTGTTACCCTTAGTGAAAGAAGTCTGGGTCACCGAGAGGAGTAGCATAATAGCAGTCATGATGCTGGCACAGTTGCTGAGATAGATTATAACATCTGGCAGAAACTGCAGTATCAGACAGGGAAAGAGGACCACATCGCTAGCGCACCCCAGCTCTCCAGAGAGTAGGTAATTGTGGAAAAGTGATCCTTACTTGGAGAAGCTCACGTCTATGGCAAGGGTAAAGATCATATGACATCTGGGAAAATGGTACCAATGACCTTACGCACAGAGCAGCAAAGGAGACACGGACATAAAGAGCAGACTTTGGACTCAGTGGGAGCAGGAGAAGGTGGGATGATTGGAGAGAACAGCATTGAAACATATACATTAACATATGCAAAACAGATAACCAGTGCCAGTTTGATGCATGAAGCAAGGCACCCAAAGCCAGTACTCTGTGACAACCTAGAGGGATAGGGTGGGGAGGGCGGTGGGAGGGGGGTTCAGGATGGAGGAGAAAGGTATACCTATGGCCGATTCATACTGATGGATGGCAAGAACCATCACAATTCTGTAAAGTTTAAAATAAATAAATAAATAAAAAACAAAACAAAACAAAAATATTTAGTTTGAGAATCTCAGTTGGCCTAACCTAGACTCACTTCTCTACTACCACACAGCTACCTTGACAAGAAACCCTAACAACAGTCATAAACTTTATACATTTATACAAATTCTTGACTGGAATCTGAGTCACCGTGATGTTATCTTATAAATTATGGAAGTAACAATCAATTGCTCTCCTTACCGCATCCTTCTATTTGTATTTATAACATCATATCATTAAAAGCATTAAATTTTCAGTTCCTAATTACACAGGGCTCTTGGCTGAGAGCAGAGTTATAGAGTCAGTTCCTGCCCTCGTGTCCAGCTGCTCAGTCACGTCCAACTCTTTGCAACCCCATGGACTGCAGCATGTCTGGCCTCTCTATCCTTCACTATCTCTTCGAGTTTGCCCAAACTCATGTCCTTTGAGGCCATGAGGCCATTCAAACACCTCATCCTCTGTCATCCGCTTCTCCTCCTGTCCTCAATCTTTACCAGCATCAGGGTTTTTCCAGTGAGTGAGCTCTTCATATCAGGTGGCCAAAGTATAGGAGCTATGACTTCAGCATCAGTCCTTCCAATGAATATTCAGGGTTGATCTCCTTTAGGATCGACTGGCCTGATCTATTGCTGTCCAAGGGACTCTCAAGAGTCTTCCCCAACACCAGAGTTCAAAAGCATCAGTTCTTCACAACACTCAGCCTTCTTTATGGTCCAACTCTCACATCTGTGCATGACTACTGGAAAAACCATAGCTTGGACTATATAGACCTTTGTCAGCAAAGTGATATCTTTGCTTTTTAACATGCTATTTAGGTTTGTCACAGCTTTTCTGTCTTTAGGAGTTTCAAATCTAAAAGCAACAAAACTAGAGTTTTGCAAATGTAATCAATATGAAGTCATTAGTGTGGGCTCCCATCCAAAGAGATTGGTGTCCTTATAAAAAGAATGCCATATTAAGACACACATGCACACAGGATGAATGCCATGCAAAGGCTGGAGTTAAGCTCCACAAGCCAAGGAATGACCAGAAGCTAGGAGAGAGGCCTGGAATATATTTTTCCCTAGAAACTTCAGAGGCAACATAGCCTTAATAACACCTTGATTTCAGACTTTTGATCTTCAGAATTGTGAGACAATAAATTCCTCTTGTTCCCCAGATTGTGATACTCTGTTATAGCAATTGTAGGAAGTTGATATACCAGTAAAATAAAGCACTTAGAGCAGTAGCTCAGAAATTTTGCTCAATGTGAAAGACAGTCTACAAGGAAAAGAATTCTGAATAATACATGGAAATCTGTTGCTTTTCTATACAGTAATAATGACCTATCAGAAAGAGAAAGTAAGAAAATAATTCTGTTTACAACTGCACTTTTGCCTGGAAAATCCCATGGACAGAGAAGCCTGGTGGGCTGCAGTCTTTGGGGTCGCTAAGAGTCGGACACGACTGAGCACCTTCACTTTCACTTTTCACTTTCATGGATTGGAGAACAAAATGGCAACCCACTCCAGTGTTCTTGCCTGGAGAATCCCAGGGACGGGGGAGCCTGGTGGGCTGCCGTCTATGGGGTCGCACAGAGTCGGACACGACTGAAGCGACTTAGCAGCAGCAGCAGCAGCACAACTGCATCAAAAAGAATACAGTACCTAGGAATAAACTTAACTGAAGAGACTAGAGACTTATATTCTGAAAACTATAAGACATTGACAAGGGAAACTTAAGATAATACAAATAAAAGGAAAGACACCTTATCTTCATGAAATGATATTGTTAAAATGCTCATACTCTCGAAAGCAGTCTACAGATTCAATGCAATCTCCATCAAAATATCATTGGCTTCTTGCATAGAACTAGACCAAATAATCCTAAAATTTATATGAAGCCACAAAAGACCCCAAACAGTCAAAGAAATTTTGAATAAAAAGAACAAAACCAGAGGTATCATGTTCCTTGACTTTGGACTATATTATATAAAGCTACAGTAGTTAGAACAGCATAGTACTAGCACAAAATAAGACACATAGGCCAATGAAACAAGATGTGTGCTTAGCTGCTTAGTTGTGTCCGACTCTTTGCAACCTCATGGACTGTAGCCCTCCAGGCTCCTCTGTCCATGGAATTCTCCCAGCAAGAATACTGAAGTTGGTTGCCATTTCCTTCTCTAGGGGATCTTCCTAACCCAGGGATTGAACCCAGGTCTCTGGCATTTCAGGCAGATTCATAACTGTCTGAACCACCAGAATAAATGGCTACAATTGAATGATCATTTCCGTGCAGAAAAAGCATTAAACATCTCAATGCAGAAAAAGCATTTAACAAAATTCAATAATCCCTTTTATGGGATTCATAAATCCCTGTTTTATGTTGAGGATAAAACACTCAATAAACTAGGAATGTAAAAGAATTTCTTTATCATGGAAAAGCATATCTATGAAAAACCCATAACAAAATTACTAAATACTGAAAATTGAATGCTTCCCCTAAGATTAGAAACAAGACAAGGGTATCTGCTCCCTCCACTTTTATTCACATTGTATTGGAGTTCAAAGGACAAATTCAAAATCCAGGATATGATATGTAAATCCTTTTAACATGTGTCTCAACCCAATGTTCAAACTTCATTTCTTCCCACTTAGTGAAAAGAAGTCTTCAGCCACAAAGAAGTCTTTAGCCACATAGAAGTACTCACCAAACATGACATGTTCTGTTTCAGCTCTATGTCTTTAATAGCCTGTCCTCTCTTCCCCAGTAGCTCAGATGGTTAAGAATTTGCCTGCAATGCAAGAGACCCATGTTCGATCCCTGGGTCAGAAAGATCCCCTGGAGTAGGGAATGGCTACCCACTCCAGTATTCTTGTCTGGCTAATTCCATGGACAGAGAAGCCTGCCAGGCTACAGACTATGAGGTCACAAAGAGTTGGACAGGACTGAGTGCCTAACACTTTCACTTTCTCCCGTGAAAGCATTTCATTCCTTTCCATGCTTTGTGTACTGTCTTTGAAACTCAGTGTAACACCTTACTCTTACATCTTCATCAATTGGATGCTTCCTCTTCTAGGAATCTCAGATACAATAAAGAAGGTCTTTTAACTGATCTTCACTTAGTGGACTTCTTAACCGTAGCCCTTCATTTGCTTCACGTAACATGCTGATGTACATGGCCTCTTGCATGTTCTTTGGTGTCCCACATTCTTCTGATCCCACTAATGGGGACTGAATTATGAACTTACTAAGGATCTGATAGGTTTCTTCCAAAACCGGTTGACAGTGGCACTTACAAATTTATTCTTTTTTTTTTTTTTTTTGACTATGTCTTCCCATTGAATATAAGCTCCATATGGGCATGAATTTATCTCTTTAGGCCATTGCTAAATAGCCACTATTTTAACAGTGCTTGTGTATGATAAACTCTTAACAAGTATTTGTTGAACTGATTAAATATTATGTGAATAAGTAGTAATGCTTTTGGCTGAAAAACACTTGTGTAAATGAGGAAAAATCTAATTGATAGTAGTTTAAAAAATAGGGATTTATTTTCTGCACAAATACAAAGTCTGGAGGTAGAGCATTGCTGTCACTGATTTAGCAGCTCCATGATGGTCACATCTGGGAAGTTTTCTTGGCCTTTACCACATGATTGCAGAATGGCTGGAGCCCCTCAAAATGTCACCTCTTCATGCCATATGGGAGGCAGGGAAAATGGGAAGAAGTGCAAAACAGGCCCCTTACATTTCACCAGCTAGAACCGTGTGCTAAGTGAAACCTATCCTAGGTACTGGGCTAAGTACCTAGGTAAGTACCTACCTACTTATTTACCTGGGTAAGTAAGTAAGAACCTGAAATCAAGTTACTCTCCCCGATGTCTGAACACAATCAGAGTTTTGTTAGTGCACAGAAGAGAGAAGTAGGAAATGGCTTTTGGGATAGGCATCAGGCAGTGCCTGACACAATACACAAATCAAAAAAGGTGTAAGTGGGAAAGAGGCAAAATTACACATACATACATGCAGTTGATTATTATTTATGGCATTTATGTCCTATTAAATCATTATAAACAGTGAATTAGTGAGTACTGAACCATTGCTCCTTGTGAGAGTCTGTAGTCACATTTTCATTAACCAACAAATACACTGCTGCTTTATATGAGTTTCTGTTTAATGATACCTTATTGAATATATACTGTTGATTTATTAACATAGAATTCACAGGCAACCACATGTAACTCACACTTAAACAACACTTAACTAGCACATGTATTTTCTCCATAAGGCACGTTGCAGCCTTCTTGCTCCCTTAGGAACACTTATATGTATTGTGTGTTAAGTCACTTCAGTCGTGTCTGACTCTTTGAGACCCAGATGAACTAGTCCGCCAGGCTCTTCTGTCCATGGGATTCTCCAGGCAAGAATATTGGAGTGGGCTGCCATTTCCTCCTCCAGAGGATCTTCCTACACCTGAGATCGAACCCATGTCTCTTAGATCTCCTACACTGGCAGGTGTGTTCTTTACCACTAGTTCCACCTGGGAAGCCCCGGGAACACTACACAGCACATCATAATTATTCTCTGTGGCAATTTTAAACAGTAAAACCATTAACAAAAGCACACACACCAAACAGACTTTAAAGGACACTTGTTTGCAGTATGAGAGATGAAACAAGAAGGCAAAACATTGACTTGTTCGGTATCTGCTGAGAATGTGTTTAGTTGGATGACTCAAATTTTTTTGTTACTTTCTGCCCACAGTGATAGTGGATATGTCCACAGATAACTTTGAAAGCACTGAGACTTTTGGTTTTGGGGTTACAAATACATTTTAGGAAATAAGTGAATTAAACATAGGATCTGTAAACAATTAGGACTTTGTTATAAATTTTTCTTATTCTCTTTTTTAACCATGTTTATTTTATCAGTGGATTATGGCATTGTCTATGCTGCCTCTTTCTCTCTCCTTACAATAATAGCTTGACTACATTTGCTAGCTTTCCTTGGAGCAAGGCATGGTCTTGTGGTAGCCTTCTTGCCAGAGGAATGAACACAGAAGCAATATGTACCATCTCCAGACTAGGTCCACAAATATCTCCAAACAAGAGTGTCTGTGTTCTTTTCCTTTTTGCAGTCTGGAATGGACACAACCCTCAGGGCAGTTTTGGGAGTCTTGTGTTGAATTTTCTAGAGTCACAGGGTGGGAGAAACCATTGAAAGGAAACCGAGAAATTACTATCCCTAAAACCACTGCAGATGGTGATTGCAGCCATGAAATTAAAAGACACTTACTCCTTGGAAGAAAAGTTATGACCAACCTAGATAGCATATTCAAAAGCAGACACATTACTTTGCCAACAAAGGTCCGTCTAGTCAAGGCTATGGTTTTTCCAGTGGTTATGTATGGATGTGAGAGTTGGACTGTGAAGAAAGCTGAGTGCTTAAGAATTGATGTTTCTGAACTGTGGTGTTGGAGAAGACTCTTGAGAGTCCCTTGCAAGGAGATCCAACCAGTCCATTCTGAAGGAGATCAACCCTGGGATTTCTTTGGAGGGAATGATGCTGAAGCTGAAACTCCAGTACTTTGGCCACCTCATGCGAAAAATTGACTCACTGGAAAAGACTCTGATGCTGGAAGGGGTTGGGGGCAGGAGGAGAAGGGGACGACAGAGGATGAGGTGGCTGGATGCCATCACTGACTCGATGGACGTGAGTTTGAGTGAACTCCGGGAGTTGGTGATGGACAGGGAGGCCTGGCATGCTGCGATTCATGGGGTCGCAGAGTCGGACACAACTGAGCGACTGAACTGAACTGAACTGAATCATCATTTGGAGGTGAACTTTCGCTCAACATGAGGGAAAAATATGCTTTTATGTTAAATCACTGAGATTTGGAGATTTATCTGTATATAGCAGCTAGAGCTACCTTATAGCTTCCCTGATGGCTCAGATGGTAAAACAACTGCCTCTGAGGTAGGAGACCTGGGTTTGATCCCTGGGTCAGGAAGATATCCTGGAGAAGGAAATGGGAACCCACTCCAGTACTCCTGCCTGGGGAATCCCATGGACAGGTTACAGTCAAGAACTACCTTAAGCAATACTGGTCAACTACTATCCCAGTTAGTTATACCTTGTCTATGTTTCTACCGCCTAATTGCCTGGAGGATGTACCTTAATTGCTCTGTAGGGTCTAATGAGGATATTATTTTACTGAACTATCTCTGGCCAGCTTCAGCATCAAGGCCAAAATGACAGTAAAGAAAGCTGAGATATTGGCTACACATTCAGAGTAGACTTCTATGCATAGATTCATGGTGTTGTTTGTTAAAATCTATTGCATTGGAAAACATAGGTTCTCAAATTTTTTTTATAAATTCACAAACATTTACTAAACTGGTAGGGATATATGATTATTTATATATCTGCTACATTGGATAGATAATTTGGGGTAAAAGATACAGCCTTTGTAGGGAAATCCAAGATGAGTTCAATATGTCAAGCTATATTAAATGCATGAAACCCAGGAAGTGAGGAGGAAAATTATACATTTTAGCTCTCATTAACATTTCTGGAATGTCTTTAGCTGCTGGCTCACTATTCTTTCAATCAGTCTCCTCTCCCCTTCAACTTTCTCTTCACAAAAAGTGTAATTTAAGAACCTGTTGGATGCTTGGGGCTGGTGCACTGGGATGACCCAGAGAGATGATATGGGGAGGGTGGTGGGAGGGGGGTTCAGGATTGGGAACTCATGTACACCTGTGGTGGATTCATGTCAATGTATGGCAAAACCGATACAGTATTGTAAAGTAAAAAATAAAATAAATAAATAAATAAAAAAGAACCTGTTGGAAAACAGCATATTAAAAGAGGTCCTAGAATGTTTGTTCCCTTCACTGATAGCACTTCAGAGAAAAGAATTAAAGTTACCCTAAAGACTCTTCTCATGGGCATGCTCTGTGTTCCAGACTACTTACTAAACCTTTGGTAATGAGCTGAGATCCTCACCATCTCTTGGACAATTTTTTATCTCCCAGGGAAGTTTTCCTTCCATCAGTTCAGTTCAGTTCAGTTCAGTCCCTCAGTTGTGAGGTCGCTTTGCAACCTCATAGACTGCAGCATGCCAGGCCTCCCTGTCCATCACCAACTCCCGGAGTTCACTCAAACTCATGTCCATCCAGTTCGTGATGCCATCCAGCCATTTCATGCTCTGTTGTCCCCTTCTCCTCCTGCCCCCAATTCCTTCCAGCATCAGAGTCTTTTCCAATGAGTCAACTCTTTGCATGAGATGGCCAGAGTTTTGGAGTTTCAGCTTTAGCATCAGTACTTCCAAAGAACACCCAGGACTGATCTCCTTTAGAATGGACTGGTTGGATCTCCTTGCAGTCCAAGGGACTCTCAAGAGTCTTCTCCAACACCACAGTTCAAAAGCATTAATTCCTCGGCACTCAGCTTTCTTCACAGTCCAACTCTCACATCCATACATGACCACAGGAAAAACCATAGCCTTGACTAGACAGACCTTTGTTGGCAAAGTAATGTCTCTGCTTTTCAATATGCTCTCTAGGTTGGTCATACCTTTCCTTCCAAGGAGTGTCTTTTAATTTCGTGGTTGCAGTCACCATCTGCAGTGATTTTGGAGCCCCCCAAAATAAAGTCTGACACTGTTTCCACTGTTTCCCCATCTATTTCCCATGAAGTGATGGGACCAGATGCCATGATCTTAGTTTTCTGAATGCTGAGCTTTAAGCCAACTCTCTCACTCTCCTCTTTCACTTTCATCAAGAGGCTTTTTAGTTCCTCTTTACTTTCTGCCATAAAGGTGGTGTCATCTGCATATCTGAGGTTATTGATATTTCTCCTGGCAATCTTGATTCCAGCTTGTGCTTCTTCCAGTCCAGCGTTTCTCATGATGTACTCTGCATAGAAGCTAAATAAGCAGAGTGACAATATACAGCCTTGACACACTCCTTTTCCTATTTGGAACCAGTCTGTTGTTCCATGTCCAGTTCTAACTGTGGCTTCCTGACCTGCATATAAGTTTCTCAAGAAGCAAGTCAGTTGTTCTGGTATTCCCATCTCTTGAAGAATTTTCCACAGTTTGCTGTGATCCACACAGTCAAAGGCTTTGGCATAGTCAATAAAGCAGAAATAGATGTGTTTCTGGAACTCTCTTGCTTTTTTGATGATCCAGCAGATGTTGGCAATTTGATCTCTGGTTCCTCTGCCTTTTCTAAAACCAGCTTGACATCTGGAAGTTCACGGTTCACGTATTGCTGAAGCCTGGCTTGGAGAATTTTGAGCATTACTTTACTAGCATGTGAGATGAGTGCAATTGTGTGGTAGTTTGAGCATTCTTTGGCATTGCCTTTCTTTGGGATTGGAATGAAAACTGACCTCTTCCAGTCCTGTGGCTACTGCTGAGTTTTCCAGACTTGCTGACATATTGAGTGCAGCACTTTCACAGCATCATTTTTCAGGATTTGAAAGAGCTCAACTGGAATTCTATCACCTGCACTAGCTTTGTTCATAGTGATGCTTTCGAAGGCCGACTTGACTTCACATTCCAGGATGTCTGGCTCTAGGTGAGTGATCACACCATCCTGATTATCTTCGTCGTGAAGCTCTTTTTTGTACAGTTCTTCTGTGTATTCTTGCCACCTCTTCTTAATATCTTCTGCTTCTGTTAGGTCCATACCATTTCTGTCCTTTATCGAGCCCATCTTTCCATGAAATGTTCCCTTGGTATCTCTCATTTTCTTGAAGAGATCTCTAGTCTTTCCCATTCTGTTCTTTTCCTCTATTTCTTTGCATTGATTGCTGAGGGAGGCTTTCTTATCTCTCCTTGCTATTCTTTGGAACTCTGCATTCAGATGCTTATATCTTTCCTTTTCTCCTTTGCTTTTTGCTTCTCTTCTTTTCACAGCTATTTGTAAGGCCTCCCTAGACAGCAATTTTGCTTTTTTGCATTTCTTTTCCATGGGGATGGTCTCGATCCCTGTCTCCTGTACAATGTCATGAACCTCATTCCATAGTTCATCAGGTACTCTATCAGATCTAGGCCCTTAAATCTATTTCTCACTTCCACTGTATAATCATAAGGGATTTGATTAAGGTCATACCTGAATGGTCTAGTGGTTTTCCCTACTTTCTTCAATTTATGTCTGAATTTGGCAATAAGGAATTCATGATCTAAGCCACAGTCAGCTCCTGGTCTTGTTTTTGTTGACTGTATAGAGCTTCTCCATCTTTGCCTGCAAAGAAAATAATCAATATTCCTTTCATCGATAAACACTGTGTTTCAAGCTGCATATTAGGTACTACACCAAAAATTCAAAGTTGACAGAGTCTCTGTTCTGAGGAACTAGAGACCTGAATACCATATTAAACAATGTAATAAGTACTATACTAGTGATTTATACAGTACAGAATTCCACAAGAACAACAATGAATTCTCGGAAGACTGGGGAGAGGACTAATGGTAGGTAAGACTCCACAGTGAAGGAGATCTTAGTGCTAGCCCTTAAAGGATTCATGGGATCTTCTTGACATGCAGAAGCAGGAGAAGGTTTCTGGACAGAGGGTGTAGTTACTGCAATGACCCCAGAGATAAGAAGAAAAAAAAAAAAAAAAAACGTGTTTAAGCTACGGTGAGGAGTTCAGTACAACTGGAATGTAGCAGGGGGAATGAAGGGGGATGAAATTTTTAAAAGTAGAAATGCATGCTGCTGCTGCTAAGTTGCTTCAGTCGTGTCTGACCCTGTGCGACTCCATAGATGGCAGCCCACCCAGCTCCCCCGTCCCTAGGATTCTCCAGGCAAGAACACTGGAGTGGGTTGTCATTTTCTTCTCCAATGCATCAAAGTGAAAAGTGAAAGTGAAGTCGCTCAGTCATGTCCGACTCTTAGTGACTCCATGGACTGCAGCCCACCAGGCTCCTCCGTCCATGGGATTTTTCAGGCAAGAGTACTGGAGTGGGGTGCCATTGCCTTCTCTGAAAGTAGAAATGATTTAGCCACAAACATCTTGTAGGCAACATATCAGAGGAAAACTGAGATGTGATTTCTCACAGCTTTCTAAGGAGGGTGGACCCAACCATCAAAGGGTCTTTATTACTTTCCTGAGTGAGATAATGAGTATGGCTATGCATATTTGGTATATTTGGTTCAGTATAAGATATATAAGAAAGGAAATGGGTAGAGAGACTTATAGGCACAAAGAAAGGAATTGGAAGACTTAGGATCTTCATGCTAGAGGATCAGGAAAAAAAAAAAAAAAAAGCCCGTAAGTGGCCACACAACAGAATAAAGACTGGAAGAGAATGAAACCTGTGATGAGGATTTATTGAGCTGTTTGCCATGTAGTGAGACCTCTGCCTGTCCTATGAAACTATAGGTAACTTCTACAGTGTTTGTTAAAGTTTTGGTATGACAGGATTATTTACTGAAGAAAGCAAAGAAGTTCTGGTTTCACCTGCAAGGTTGGTACTAGATGCAAATATAAGCTGTCTACTGGAAATCACTAATTTATGCTAAACTTGATGCTGAATCTGTAGGCAACCAGGTGGAGCCGATAGGTAGTGTCACAGTGGATTTTTAGGACTAACATCTCTAGATTAAAAATTTTAAACCAGTGATGGTGTAGCAGAGATTGTAAACTGCTCAGGGCCTTCAGTGAACTGGGGAATGCTCTTCTCATGGCAATGGTGGAAGCACAAGGGAGCAAAAAGAAACAAATGAGTTCTCTTATGGCCTAGCTCAGAACTAGCACTTACCATTTCTTTTCATAAAAATAAAACTTTTTATTTTGTATTGGAGTATAACCGATCACTCAGTCACCTCTGGCCCCATTTCATAGTGAAAGCAAATCACATGACCAAGCCCAACATTAATGGGACATGTAAGTTTAATCCTGTCATAAAGGAGGGCAGGATTTATAGCGAAGAGAAAGAAGGAAGGACAAACTGTGAACAAAGAAGACAAGGTACCTCAAAGTGTATCTCAGAATTGTTCTTTTTTGTGAAGTTTTCCGCATTTCACCCTATTTCATTCCTTTATAACTCTTATTGTTATCACATTGCTCTGCTCATTTTACAGAGGGAGTATGGTTTATTTTATTTACTTAGTTGGTTAAGAAGCCTGCCATATACCTAGATATAGAAGGGACTAGATAATGATCTTAAGGCAGCTTTTCCAACATATTCTCAAAGCAAAAACACTATTCCTTATTTTGTGTGGCTATGTCAGGCAAGGGAGAAATGGGGCAGCTGCACTCAACAAGAAGTACATGATAAAGTTTAAAGTTTATGAATAATAATGTCAGGAGGTGTTAAGTGAGTGCTACTGTTGGGAAAGGGAGGTTAATATTAGATGAGGTCCACAAAGACAGTTATCAACAGGGTGTTCTGTAAATACAAAGAAAATGTTTATCTTAACAATGAATAGATAACTATGAATTTTGTGATTTAAAGGCAATAAATTTAGAGTGCATTGTATTTGCCAAGGCAGAAGGACACTGGGGCTCTTTTCAGGGAGCATAAAGGGGGAAAATCTTGATGCTATTTAATAAATTGGGCCATGTCAGAAAAAGAATAAGGAAGCCTCACTAACTCTACCCTGCCCCAAATAACTATAAATGAGATTGTCTGAGAAAGAAGGGCAAGCTCAATGAGACTTAGTCATAAGCAGCCTAGATCCAACAGTGCCAGTAATAACAGAGCCCAAGAGAGGCTCCGATCTGGAATCCACATTGAAAGATCACATGATCAAGATCCCAGATGAATAAAACAGAAGCATATGTCAAGGATTCTTAACAAGCACACTGGACATGATGTCAGAAAAAAATAATTCAGAAAGCAGAGGATTCCTGAAATAGTTTAAATTACCTCAATATATTGTCTTGCCAGACTGTGTCTATTGATTTCGGTCTCTATGGTCCATCTCCAGAAAAAAAAAGGTAAAATACTGCCAAAAATCAGTCTAACACTGTTGCATTCAAGGGTGTGACAAATAATGTTTGCAAATATTGATGATGCCATATATTTGTACCATGCTTTATAAATTGGGCTTCCCTTGTGGCTCAGCTGGTAAAGAATCTGCCTGCAATGCATATTGGGTGGGCTCAGTCCCTGGGTTGGGAAGATCCCCTGGAGAAGGGAAAGGTTACCCACTCCAGTATTCTGGCCTAAAGAATTCCATGGCCTATAGTCCATGGGGTCACAAAGAGTCGGACACGACTGACTGACTTTCACTTTATAAATTGTAAAGCACTTTCATATACATTTCATATCCCCCAAAGCAACGTTTATTTTATGTCTGTAAGTATAAGAAATAATAAAATAGAAAAAAATAACAATTTCAACCAGTGCTTAGTTCCAACATCACAAACATCTATAAATATTTATGGGCTTTTTTCTCTAGATAGGATATCTTACAAATAAATACCTTTTTCTGGACTGATTCTTCTGTGTGAAATGAAACCTGACCTTCCGTATCACTGCATTTTATTGCAGTTACTTTCTTTTCTGTTTCCTCTCCCATACTGTGAGCTCTATAAGTCTTATTCATGCTTGTTTCCTAAACTTTGTTAATAGTAGAGTATCCCTGGTGGCTCAGATGGTAAAGAATCTGCCTGCAATGCGGGAAACCCGGGTTCAATCCTTGGATTGAGAAGATGCCCTGGAGAAGGGAAGGGCAACCCACTCCATTATTCTTGCCTGGAGAATCCCATGGACAGAGGAGTCTGGTGAGCTACAGTCCATGGGGTCACAAAGAGTCAGACACAACCAGGCAACTAATACACACACACACAACTACAGTAAGGACAAGATCAATGTTTCTTGAATGTCGAAAGAATGGCACTTGTTTAAACAATTAAATCAATGTTTTCTATGTAATATGTCAATTATATCTCAATGAAGCTGGAAAAAATACACGTTTTAGCAATTGTTAAATTGAGTTAGTAATCCATGGCATTTCTAATGATTTGAAGTATGTTCCAAATACTAGCTGAGATATGACACTAAAGCTCAGCAGAGAAGCTATTAACAACATAGACACAGTAACATTAATAGAATTTTTTCTGTTGGTTCACAAGATTTGTTTTTTTTTTCCCCAAGTCTAAGTGTATAGAAAGCTGTCTCAACTCTACAACCTCTGGTCCTTGAATAATGGACTATGTTTTCTCCTATGGTGTTGAATTTCAGCTCTGAGCCTTATAAGACATAGGTTCATTTGCCAAAATAGGCAGTCAATGTTCTCATCAACCTTTTAAGATCCTTTTTCTTAATATCCCATCTCTTGTCTAGAGAAGACTTATGAACCAGAGAGGCTGCCACATTTCTATAAGAATTCAAACGTTTTTTGGAATGATGTGTATCTAGAATGATAAGTGATTTCTAATGTATCACAAATATAGAGGTATGGTTGTCAACTATAGCTACTGGAGATCACTTCTCTCCTGCCCAAATTTTATTTCAGTTCAAACTAAAGATGTTGATTCCCTTTTCAAATGAAAATTCTCTAGCTATCAGCAATCAGCTGAGTTTCAGTTTGTTGAATGAGTCTCAGAGCCTTTTCTGAGATCAATTTTTAATAAATTATCAGGCCCTAATTACTCAATCTGTGTAAAATATGAAAGGGGAGGACCCCTTCACAGAATTTACAGGTTTGTCCATCACAGTCTGGTCTTCTCCAAAGTGAAATATTTTAAATCAGTTGTAATTGGCTGCCACTGATTTCTGTCTCACAAAATGAGAGGGATGAACTTTTCTAATTCTTTTCTTAGAAAACTCAGGCATATACCATAATTGTTTAGTTGCTAAGTTGTGTCCAACTGTTTGTGAACCCATGAACTGTTGTAGCCCACCAGGCTCCTCTGTTAATGTCATTTCCCAGGCAAGAATACTGGAGTGGGTTGCCATTTCCCCCTCCAGGGGATCTTCCTGACCCAGGGATCCAATCTGCACCTCCTGCATCTCCTGCATTGGCAGGCAGATTCTTCACTACTGTATACCTTAGCAGTGGCCACAGGACTGGAAAAGGTCAGTTTTCATTCCAATCCCAAAGAAAGGCAATGCCAAAGAATGCTCAAGCTACCGCACAATTGCACTCATCTCACATGCTAGTAAAGTAATGCTCAAAATTCTCCAAGCCAAGCTTCAGCAATACATGAACCGTGAACTCCCTGATGTTCAAGCTGGTTTTAGAAAAGGCAGAGGAACCAGAGATCAAATTGCCAACATCTGCTGGATCATCAAAAAAGCAAGAGAGTTCCAGAAAAACATCTATTTCTTCTTTATTGACTATGCCAAAGTCTTTGACTGTGTGGATCACAATAAACTGTGGA
>SJYQ01009268.1:242494-295348 GCA_006410935.1 Redunca redunca
TGGTATTCCCATCTCTTTCAGAATTTTCCACAGTTTATTGTGGTCCACACCGTCAAAGACTTTGGCATAGTCAATAAAGAAGAAATACACGTTTTTCTGGAACTCTTTTCCTTTTTCCATGATCCAGCGGATGTTGGCAATTTGATCTCTGGTTCTTCTGCCTTTTCTAAAACCAGCTTGAACGTCTTCACAGTTCACGTACTGCTGAAGCCTGGTTTACAGAATTTTCAGCATTACTTTACTATCGTGTGAGATGAATGCAATTGTGCAGTAGTTTGAGCATTCTTTGGCATTGCCTTTCTTTGTGATTGGGTTGAAAACTGACCTTTTCCAGCCCTGTGGCCACTGCTGAGTTTTCCAAATTTGCTGTCATGTTGAGTGCAGCACTTTCACAGCATCATCTTTCAGGATTTGAAAGAGCTGAACTGGAATTTCATCACCTCCAGTAGCTTTGTTCATAGTGATGCTTTCTAAGGCCCACTTGACTTCACATTCCAGGATGTCTGGCTCTAGGTGAGTGATTAGACCATCATGATTATCTTGGTCATGAAGCTCTTTTTTGTACAGTTCTTCTGTGTATTCTTGCCACCTCTTCTTAATATCTTCTGCTTCTGTTAGGCCCATAACATTTCTGTCCTTTATTGAAAGAAGTGCTTCAAATGGAGGGCAATGAACATTAAAGAAGATACATGACTCTGCAGTTGTGTTTAATAAACATATACTGACTGCCAACTGTTTAGGGAACACCAAGATGAGAAGAAAAGCTGGTCTAGACCTCAAGAAATTCAGAGCCTACCACAGGAGGTCATTAAGTAAAGAGAAAATTCCTAAACGCTCTTGTGAAATTTATTATGGTGGTGCAATCACTGTGTGTGTGTTATGTGCTAAGTCGCTTCAATTGTGTCCAACTCTTTGCAACTCCATAGACTGTAGCCTGCCATGCTCCTCTGTCCATGAATTTCTCCATGCAAAAATACTGGAGTGGGTTGCCATGCCCTCCTCCAGGGGATCCTCCCAATCCAAGGATCAAACAAGCAACTCTTATGTCTCCTGAATTGGCAGTGGGTTCCTTACCACTAATGCCACCTGTGAAACCATCTGGATACTGGAGAACATTGAAGAGGGGCACTTAACAATTTGGGGTGGGGCTGGGGGTTGCCAGAGAGGTGAAGCCTATTCAAGTTTTTAGGGATGAGCCAGAGCTAATAGGTTGGTAAGAATGAAAGGGCACTGTAGGGATCAAGATAGATATGTGCAAAGGAAAAGCAGAATAGCTTGTACAGGAAAGAACTCTAAGCAGTAATTTTTTTCTAAAGGAGTTACTGTATCAAGTGTGAAAAAAAGGTGAGAGATGAGTTTTGACAGAAAATGAAAGAGCCTGTGACTGAGGAGGCTCTGCGACTTTGGATTTTTGAGATGAGGTGAGATGCTATGGAGGGTTCATATTACTTTCTTGGTAATGGGAATGATGATATAAGATAATGATGATAATTATAGCTGCCTTGTATTAAGTAAATACTTCCTATATGATAGGCACAGAATTAGCATTTGATATATTATCTAATTTAATCTTTATCTAACTTATGAGGTGAATCTATTATTACTATCCTTTGTAACACAAATGTATGACCAACTCATTAGCTTTTGAAATCCTGTTGGGAGAGCTAAATGCTTGTTTTCCAACTCCTTGGATAGGAGTGGCACACTCTGTTCCAAGTGTGCTTAGCCACTCAGTCGTGTCTGACTCTTTTTGACCCCATGGACTGTAACTTGCCCAGCTCCTTTGTTCATGGGGATTCCCCAGGCAAGAATACTGGAGTGGGTTGCCATGCTCTCCTCCAGGGGATCTTCCCAATCCAGGGGTCGAACCCAGGTCTCCCACACTGCAGGTAGATTCTTTACTGTCTGAGACACCAGGAAAGCCCCTGTCCTATAAGGCATAAGTAGAAATAAGGGTTCAGAGAAGATTTTGCTTTTCTGATAACACACACACAAAGCCTGCAATAACTATTGCTTCCACTTTCATCTTCTTCCTGCCTTGAATACAATGAAATATCTGAGGTTGCTGCAATCATTTTGTTACCCTGAGGCAAAGAACTGATCTATAAGAATGATCTAGAGAATAGCAGAAAAACTTGCCCTAAAATCATCAAGTTTGGGGCCAAAATCAGCAGCTACTTACCAACAGACTTCTCTACACATGGGGGAAATAAACCCGCTGAGAGTTGAAGTTTGTTACATATAGCTATAAGTCTTCTCATTTGATACATTTATTTTATAGAAGAGGAAAATAACATTTCCAAGTCATTAATAACTTGCCCAAAGTCATGTTTAGAAAATGATAAGGGTCAGCATTCCAAATCAAGTTCAACTTTATAAAGTTTGGGCTCTTAACCCCCTCCACATATCAGTAATTTTCCCTCACTCTTTTGCTTGAAAACAGACAAAGTAGAAGGTAAATCAAAACCTAGGTGAGAGAAAAAGAATCTTCATGGAAAAGAAAGGAAAAATTTAGGAACAGAAGGTCTAAAAACTCACTTTGATGACCCATTCTGGTTTTGCCTTAATAAAATGGAGAATAAGACAAAACTGAATAGAAACATATCTCCTCCATCTCAGAGTATCCTCTCTCATACATCCAAAGCCATTTCCATCAAGAGTCCTTTCTTTCTTTTCTCAATTAGGAATACATCACTACTAACTTAAAATACAACTCTTCTCTGGGAAAAAAGAAATTTAAGGAGCATGTTGGCAATGTCTTATACTTATGACACAAACTACGAGCCTGATGCTTTAGTTATTTATTCATTAAAATGCATACCTAATTCTCTTTTTCACAGTGATGAAGGAAAATATATATATTCGGTTCAGTTCAGTCGCTCAGTCGTGAGGTTGCTTTGTGACCTCATGGACTGCAGCACACCAGGCCTCCCTGTCCATCACCTACTCCCAGAATTTACCCAAACTCATGTCCACTGAGTCGGTGATGCCATCCAACCATCGCATCCTCTGTTGTCCCCTTCTCCTCTTGCCCTCAATCTTTCCCAGCATCAGGTTCTTTTCAAATGAGTCAGCTCTTCACATCAGGTAGCCAAAGTGTTGGAGTTTCAGCTTCAACATCAGTCCTTCCATTGAACACTCAGGACTGATCTCCTATAGGATGGACTGGTTGGATTTCCTTGCAGTCCAAGGGACTCTCAAGAGTCTTCTCCAACACCATAGTTCATATGCATGTACATATATATACAGACAGAGAGTTACTAACCTTATTAGCCCTTTCATTGGAGAAGGCAATGGCAACTCACTCCAGTATTCTCGCCTAGAAAATCCCATGGACGGAGGAGCCTGGTGGGCTGCAGTCCATGGGGTTGCTAAGAGTTGGACACGACTGAGTGACTTCACTTTCACTCTTCCTTTCATGCATTGGAGAAGGACATGGCAACCCACTCCAGTGTTCTTGCCTGGAGAATCCTGGGGATGGGGCAACCTGACTGTAGCTTTTTTGGGGTCAACTATGTTGTCCTATGCAAGGAGCATGCTTTGAGAAACATGCTCAAAACTCATAAAAATGAAGTATAGGAAGGTGGTCAAAAGGGTAGGCTAGTGTCAGACTGGAATTTCAACAACTTGCCAATTATATAACCTTGGAAAAGTGACAATCACCCTGTGCTTTAGCTGTCACATCTTTGAAATGGGGGATAAAAACAGTGCCTACCTCACAGGATTGTTGGGGTAGTTTAAAGGAGATAATCCATTGAACGAGGTTAGAATTTCCCGGTACATAATAGGCACTCAAGAAACAGTAGCTAATAAAATTTTATTTGTCTTTGGAATCTTTACTTACCCTTCATTGCATCTTCTAAATCCCTTCCCGCTTCATGTATCTGATACTCAAGTGATTGATCATTCCTACCAATCTCCATGGGCTTCCCTGGTGGCTCAGAGGTTAAAGCATCTGCCTGCAATGCGGGAGACCCGGGTTCAGTCCCTAGGTTGGGAAGATCCCCTGGAGAAGGGAATGGCAACCCCCTTCAGTACTCTTGCCTGGAGAATCCCGTGGAGGGAGGAGCCTGGTAGGCTACAGTCCATGGGGTCGCAAAGAGTCGGACACGACTGAGTGACTTTTACTTTACCAATCTCCATCAACAAAATTTGCTTTTACAATTCATTTACAGTACAATGTATTAAGTATACAACACCTCACCCAGGGGCATATTAAGTATAAAATAAGGGCATTTGTACCTTAAATGTCACCTCTAATTTGGGGATAAGGTGTCTACAAGTATATACCAATAAACAGAAAGCTATATTGTTGGACAGGAAGTCCTTTGTAGCAGTCTCAGAATCACAACAGGGAGACAGTTTTCTAATTAGAGGTAAGAAAAGCTCCAGGCTGAGTCATCGTTTGATTATTAGAGTATTTCACACTATAATGTAAGAGATTTCTAGGACATCATTTCCGTAACTCCAACATGGCTCCCCACAGTCCAGTTTTGTAAGAAGATATGCCTCACCCTACCTACTCATTGAATTTTCCTTTACTTAATTGTTTTACTAGAGTAGCAAAAAGAGCCCCAAAGACAGCAGCTATGTAGAATGATACCAGTCTTACATCTGTAAATTCCAACAACAGCAAAAGTCAGTGCCTCATTCTTCAACAGATTTGGCAAGTGACTGAGCAAATATCAGGAAAATTTTCACACACGTATACATACCCTGGCTTTCCAGCACCTGGATCTACCCCATTAAAACCTATTCTTCAGGAGAAAGGTACCCATCACATCTTGAAGGAATATGAAAACAAACTTTCTGAACCACCAAGTTAAATTTAACCTATCTATCATACACAGATGACACACTTACTTTTCACATGGGCTGCCAACTGTACTTCAATTCTTTTCAGGAATTATTCTTTTGGGAAGAAGCCAGTGTATCAGAATAGCACATGAAAATTAAATTGAAAAGTTAATCTTTCAAAAGAGAAAATATTATCATATTAATCTTCCAAAAGTAAAGACTATGCCTCTTTTGAAAAAAAATAATGTGATTATTGTTTAATAAAAACTCACAGTCTTTCCTCACTAGTGTTAGGGATAATGAACACAGCTTGGCTTTGATGGTTCAGCTCTGTTGCAGTGTGGCTATGGAGCTACAATTTCAAAACTGGCTTAAGCATTTACTTTAAGACAATATGTAACATTATAGAAAAGCTGTTTAATTAAGAGAATCATTTTCAGTATCAACAAAAGGAATAACCTTATATGAAAAGGGATGGATAAAGTAATTTAGTAAATTATTGTTCTAGAAAGAGTAATATTTGTTTATTGAAATCCTCTTGAGAGCCTTATTTATAATTATTTTGAAGTGCACCTAAATAGTTCTGTATGGCCTACAGGATAAATCCAAAGTCCTTTCTGTGGCATTTAAAAACCTTCACAGTACAGTCACTGTTTGCCTCTCAGACCACCCTTTTCACCATTATCCGCTGACTTCTTATACTTAAAACTCCAGCCAGGCATTTCCTCCAAAAAACAGTATGTCAGGATTTTTATTCATGATTTTCCCTCTTCCTAGAAGTCTTCTCCACTTCTTGGCCATCTGGTGAACTTGTATTCATCTCTTATCTCGATTCAAATACTATCTCCTCAAATGAAGCCTCTCCTAGGGGACTGCACTACTTTTCCTCCTCAAGTCTCACTGTATTCTGTATACCATTTTATTACAGTGTTCTGATACTATTGTATCTTTTGTTTCCATGTATTCTTCCAACTAGACTATAAGTAACCTGAATATAAGGGCCATATATTTTCATCTTTACATTTTCTAAATACCTGGTATCATATCTCACACAAACTAGGAACACAATTTTATATTTGTTAAATAAATGAAGCTTTAGAGTTTCTGTCAACCATTTTTTGTTGTTGTATTAGATGTGGTCTTTACATACATGTTGATGTATGGCAAAACCAATACAGTATTGTAAAGTAAAATAAAATAAAATCTGAAAAAAAAAAGAGAATCATGAAGGGGTGAGATTTCACCCTACTTACAAAGAAAAAAGTTCACTCATCAGTTTCATGGATGCTGGTGGAAGAAAACAAGACTCCAGGGCAAAGAAGGACAGATTATACTTACAACAGTAACAACAGACTTTTTGCATCAGAATTTTATGCATCAGTTTCCCCTGCCTCAGGTTCCACAAAGGCAACCTGAATGGGTCCAGATGGATGCCTACATTGTGGTAGGAAACCCTGATCTTAGGGAATCCAAAACTTTTATAGAGGAAAGTAAGCATGTTTACCCTTTGCTCTAGAGTGAGACATATAGCTTTCCAAGCCAATTCACTGAACAAATGTCTTCAGAGAGTTAAGTCTAAAACAAAAGAAGTTAGTTCAGTTTGCAGGATATGCAGAAACACAAGATACCAAGGATAATCATCATTAAACAACATTCATGGCAAAGAAAGACACACTTCTGTGGACAGGATTTATAAAATCTCAGAGGAAACCCCCTACCACATTCCAAGGATGTTTTCAGTTTGAGACAGGGAGGCCTGGCATGCTGCGATTCATGGGGTCGCAAAAAGTCGGACCTGACTGAGCGACTGAACTCACTGACTGACTGATATCACTTTTTCGCCTGGAAAATCCCAAGGACAGAGGCTCCTGGTGAGCTACAGTCTATGGGGTCACAAAGAGTCAGACATGACTGAGTGACTAACACATCTTATTTATTTACCAACAATTACTTTGGATAAATCTAGATCCTGTTATAACTGTGGCTGAGATATTTACAGCTCACTGAATATCCACATGTTCCCTATATTCCCCAGAACACTACAGTTAAATGGAGACATATGGTGCGTCCTGCCCAGTAGACTAAAAAACGACCTTTAACACTTCTAAGAACACCGGACAGAGAGCATCTAGGGTAAGAGTTACAAGACAGGGCACAAGTTCTCTGTCTTCTCACTTCCTCTGATGTGCAAATTAAGGAGGTCTTGTACTGAGATGCTAGAATTTGTTAGCCTAGGACTTTGAGTAACTATATGGATCAGAGCTCCTCTGCTGGACATGCAACTGAGTGACAGACATGCAACTGAGTGAGACATAAAATTCTATTCTATTATGCCACTGACATTTCAGGGTTAATCTGGTTCCACATCATAATACATTGTATCTTGAATAATACAGCAGATCTTTGTCTTTTAAAGGTGCAAGTTTTTGAAAAATAGAGATTTTATTATTTTGAATTTATTCTAATAGACTTTTAACTGATAAAATTAAATAAGCTTCCATGGAACTATGAAATCTTTGGTGAAATATTGATGAAATCTAAATAACTTGTTTAAAAACATACTATTAATACTTATTTTATAGACATCTACCTTTGATAGTTATTAACTCTGTGAAAGGTGTTGAAATACCTAATAAGAATGTTTCTGTATATTCCAAGAGTTCTAATGTAAAATAATGAGCAGTCTACTTTTCCATTTGACCCACAAACACAGATAAATGTCTGTGTTCTGGAAATTTTTTTAAAAATATAAATTTATTTATTTTAATTGGAGGTTAAGGTCTGCGTTCTGAATCAATTCATCAATATGTCATTCAGTTTTTATTCTCTCAATCACACAGGCCCCTTAATGAAGTAACTGTTCTGTGTACTTATAGCATAAGGATCAATGCAAAATGCTATAAGAAATGTTAAAAGTCAGTGGTTCTTCTGTCTGTTTAATGACTGGGTGATTTATGGAAGTTCTGCATTTCACTCATAAATTCAGAACATATATTTTGGCAGCATCTTCAAACTTCCTGAAACAAACATTTAGAAGTCTCCCTTTATGGAATCATAGCTGCTAAGTCGCTCAGTCGTGTCCGACTCTGTGTGACCCCATGGACTGTAGCCTACCAGGCTTCTCCGTCCATGGGATTTTCCAGGCAAGAGTACTGGAGTGGGTTGCCATTGCCTTCTCCTGTAACTGCATAGTGATACACCAATTCAACTTACTGCTATGGGCGAAAAACACCATTTAATGAGACATGAAGACAAAGCACAGAGCCGACTAAGGGCATACACGCTGTGGACCACAGCACGGCTATGACCAGAGCAAGTTGGGGGATGGGGGAGGGGAGATGGATGGGTAAACTACAGCCTTGGGGGCGGGGAGGGGTCTGGATTAACGACAACTAAGCAGACAACAGGATTAGACAGGCAATCTAAACCAATGATGAAAGCAGACACACAGCCAGAGAAAATGTTAAATAAAACTGGAGGAAAAGAAAAGGAGGGAAGAAAGGAATTAACAATCTCAATATTGTTTCAATTGGCTTACAGAAAAGTTAAGAAAATGATATCCTATCAATTTTACAGATGAAGAAATTACTTTCCCCAAAGCTAGTAAGTGGTTGATAAGGATTTTATCTAGCCTTTCTTATCACATCATCTCCCCTTTCCTTTTTTTTTTTTGAAACTATACTGCCTATTTTTTATAAAAGGAAATTTGTGGATCTTTTTTTATAAAAGAAGTTTGTAATGAATTTGGGAGGATTTCAGCAGAGAAGGCTGAAGGAGCAAAAAGAAGCAAGAGAATACAGCATCAGATGGGCATTATCACACTGGCTAGAGTGTAAAATCTTCAAAGGGATATAGAGAACGATTAAGCTTCAAGAGTTAAATCATGACTAATCTACTGAAGACTTAGAAAGGGTGGGGTATCTTCACTAGTCAACAGAGAACTAGTAAGAATGAGGAGAGGGAAAAGTAAAACAATTTAAAACTGATGTTTGCAGATCACATTATTGACTTCAATACATCACTCTTGTTGTACACACATTATTGTTCATGGGTTCCTCTCACTAACAGGATCCTGTCTACTTGACTTTGGATTTGACCAGATAACTTCCTTTGACTAACAAAAGGATATGACAGCATACCATTTGTAAGCCAAAACTTAAGAGGCCATGCATGGGTGTTCCTAAAAGTCTACTCACACCTCAGCCATTTCTTCGAGGGTAAGTCTTGCTTATCCACCACCCTGAGAAAGATGAAAGGCAAATGGAGCAGAACTGTCCCAGCTGGACAAACCCTAGAGTCACACCCAGGCAACCTGCTGCTGGCACAAGAGAAATATTGCAGGACTGCTGTTTCAAGTCACTGAGTCTTAGAGTGAATACTGGGAAACTGGTGGCGCTAGTGGTAAAGAATCTGCCTGCCAATGCAGGAGACATAAGAGATGTGGGTTCAGTCCCTGCGTTGCGAAGATCCCTGGAGAAGAGTATGGAGACCCACTCCAGTATTCTTGCCTGGAGAATCCCATAGACAGAGGAGCCTGGCGGGTTACAGTCCATAGTGTCACAAAGAGTCAGACACAACTGAAGCACACAGGCATGCATATTAGGAAACTAGCTCTGATTCCATTATATAGAAGAAACAAGAGATTTCTGTCATTTGGCTTAAGAGGGGAACCTAATTTCATCCAACAGCAAAATTTTATGAACATATATGAGTAATTAAGAAGTTACCATACATAAAAATATGCCAAGAGAGAAAAAAAATCTATGATTTCAACTTGGAAGAAGGTATAGAAAGTGAATTAAAACAAAACAAAAAACTAATGAATACCAGAATCATTGGAAGAAATGCTTATTGTTAACAATTAGGGTTTTAAAAAATAATTTTACCAAATTTTTGGGGAGATCCCCTGGAGAAGGAAATGGCAACCCACTCCAGTATTCTTGCCTGGAAAATCCCATGGACAGAGGAGCCTGGTGGGCTACATTCCATGGGGTCACAAAGAGTCGGACACGACTGAGCAACTTCACTTCACTTTAAAGTATACTCTTAGACACCTGATTGTGATACGTATGGCTCTCCCTTTTAAAGCTCCTTTCTGAGAATGACTGATGTAGAATAAATTGCACATATTTAATAAAGTGGACAATTTTAAGAATTTTGATATATGTATATATTTGTAAAACCATCATCATAATCAAGATAAAGAATATATTCATTATTCCGTGGGGCTTCCTGAAGTCCCTTGGTAATCCATACCTCTGTTCACACCTAAACCCACATTCAAAGGAAACAACTGAAATGCTTTCTAGTCACCATAGTTTGGTTTGTTTTTTCTAGGACTTCATATAAATGAAATAATACACTGGTTTCTTTCTGGGTTCTTTCTATCACCAATATTTTTAAAATTCTTCCTTGTCACTCAGTAGTAGTCCATTAAATAGATACACCAAATTTGTTTATCCATTTATCTATTGATGGATATTTGGGGGTTTCCTCCCAGGTTTTGGCTATTGCAAATAGAGGAGGGTGAATAAGCTGGCTTAAAATCTCAACAGTCAAAAAATGAAGATCATAGCATCTGGCCCCATCACTTCATGGGAAATAGATGGGGAAACAGTGGAAACAGTGTCAGACTTTATTTTCAAATCAAAATCACTGTGGATGGTGACTGCAGCCATGAAATTAAAAGATGCTTCCTCCTTGGAAGAAAAGTTATGACCAACCTAGACAGCACATTAAAAAGCAGAGTTATTATTTTGCCAACAAAGATCCATATAGTCAAAGCCATGGTTTTTCCAGTAGTCATGTAAGAGTGTGAGAGTTGGACCACAAAAAAGACTGAGAGCCGAAGAATTGATTCTTTTGAACTGTGATGCTGGAGAAAACTCTTGAGAGTCCTTTGGACGGCAAGGAGAGTTGATCCTAAAGGAAATCAATCCTGAATATTCATTGGACGGACTGATTTGAACCTGAACTCCAATACTTTGGCCACCTAATGTGAAGAGCTGACTCATTGGAAAAGACCCTGATTCTGGCAAAGATTGAAGGCAGGAGGAGAAGGGGGTGACAGAGGATGAGATGGTTGGATGGCATCACTGACTCAATGGACCTGAGTTTGAGCAAACTCCGGGAGATAGTGAAGGACAGGGAAGCCTGGCATGCTGCAGTCCATGGGGTTACAAAGAATAGAACATGATTTAATGACTGAACAACAACAGCAAAACAAGTCTTTTTGGAGACACGTGCTTTCAGTTCATTTGGGTAAATGTATAATATTGCAATGTCTACATGGTATACTAGGTGTATGTACAAATTTAAAAAAAAAAAAATACTAGAGAAAGAAATCCAAACCACAATGAGATGCACCTTCACACCAAATAAGTTAACTGTAATTGCTCCTTAAAAGGAAAGTTATGACCAACCTAGATAGCATATTAAAAAGCAGAGACATTACTTTGTCAACAAAGGTCTGTCTAGTAAAGGCTATGGTTTTTACAGTGGTCATGTATGAATGTGAGAGTTGGACTATAAAGAAAGTGAAATGAAAGTGAAGTTTCTCAGTCGTGTCCAACTCTTTATGACCCCATGGACTGTAGCCTACCAGGTTCTTCCATCCATGGGATTTTCCAGACAAGAATACTGGAGTGGGTTGCCATTTCCTTCTCCAGGAGATCTTCCCTTCCCAGGGATTGAACCCGGGTCCCCTGCATTGTGGTCAGACGCTTTACCACCTGAGCCACCAGGGAAGGTTATAGTACTGGAGTGGATTGACATTTCCTTCTCCAGGGGACCTTCCCAACCCAGGGTTCGAACCTGGGTCTCCTGCATTGTAGAGAGACGCTTTACTGTAAGAATTGATGCTTTTGAACTGTGGTGTTGGTGAAGACTCTTGAGAGTCCCTTGGACTGCAAGGAGATCCAACCAGTCCATCCTAAAGGAGATCAGTCCTGGGTGTTCATTGGAAGGACTGATGCTGAAGCTGAAACTCCAATACTTTGGCCACCTTATGTGGAGAGCTGACTCATTTGAAAAGACCCTGATGCTGGGAAAGATTGAGGGCAGGAGGAGAAGTGGAAGAGAGGATGAGATGGTTGGATGGCATCACCGACTCAATGGACATGGGTTTGGGTGGACTCTGGGAGTTGGTGATGGACAGGGAGGCCTGGCGTGCTGTGGTTCAGGGGGTCACAGAGTCAGATATGATTGAGTGACTGAACTGAACTGAATTTAAAAATGTAAAATAAGTTTGACAAGGCTATGGAGAAATTGGAACCTTAGAGCACTGGTGGAAATATAAACTACTACAGCTACTGTAGAAGTAGTTTGGTGCTTTATCATAAAGCTAAACATAAAATTATCATCAGTTCAGTTCAGTTGCTCAGTTGTGTCTGACTTTTTCCAACCCCTTGGACTGCACCACGTGAGGCATCCCTGTCCATCACCAACTCCTGGAGTTTACTCAAACTCATGTCCATTGACTCAGTGATGGATTGACTGGTTGGATCTCCTTGCAGTCTAAGGGACTCTCAAGAGTCTTCTTCAACACGACAGTTCAAAAGCATCAATTCTTCTGTGTTCAGCTTTCTTTATAGTCCAACTCTCACATCCATACATGACTACTGGAAAAATCATAGCTTTGACTAGATGGACCTTTGGTGGCAAAGTAATGTCTCTGCTTTTTAATATGCTGTCTAGGTTCGTCATAACTTTTCTTCCAAGCAGCAAGCATCTTTTATTTCATGGCTGCAGTCATCATCTGCAGTGATTTTGGAGCGCCAAAAAATAAAATCTTTCAATGTTTCCATTGTTTCCCTATCTATTTGTCATGAAGTGATGGGACCAGATGCCATGATCTGTTTTCTGAATGTGAAGTTTTAAGCCAACTTTTTTTCTCTTTCAATTTCATCAAGAGACTCTTTAGTTCTTCTTCGCTTTCTGCCACAAGGGTGGTGTCATCTGCATATGTGAGGTTATTGATATTTCTCCCGGCAGTCTTGATCCCAGCTTGTGCTTCATCCAGTCCAGCATTTCTCATGATGTACTCTGCATATAAGTTAAATATACAGCCTTGATGTACTCCTTTCCTTATTTGGAACCAGTCTGTTGTTCTATGTCCAGTTCTAACTGTAGCTTCCTGACCTGCACACAGATTTCTCAGGAGGCAGGTCAGGTGGTCTGGTATTTCCATCTCTTTCAGAATTTTGGCTTTGGAGTAGTCAATAAAGCAGAAGTAGATGTTTTTTTTTTTTTAATTTTTATTTTAACTTTAGTTTACTTTACATTACTGTATTGGTTTTGCCAAACATTGACATGAATTCACCACGAGTGTACAAATAATTTTAAAACTTCTATACTTAAATAATGATGGTCTGAGAGCCTTTCAGTACTGCATTAGAACAAAATGGGAAGAGTAGGAAGGAAATTAAGTTTGGAAAGGAGAATGCCTTCTGTGTCATGATAGGGAGTCTGAATATAACCAAGAGAGTGATATGGTCATATTTATATTTCTGAAAAAGTACCTTGATAGATATGCAGGGAGGAAAAAATAAGAGGATAAGGGATTTGTGGAAAAATTGTAATTCAGGAAAAATACAATGAAATTTTAGATTAAGTAGGGAGCAAGAAGAAATAAGATGGAACAAAGTCAGAAGATGATTTTTTAAATTACTTGCTGTATCCGAGGCACTGATCTAAATGCTTAAAATGTTATTAACACATTTCTTTCTATACATCATCCTTATGAAATAGGTGTAATCTTACACATAAAGAATTTGAGATCACATAAATGTGTAACCAGAATTCCAATGTAGGTATTCTGACTTCTTGGTCCAAATTTTTGACCTTACGAAAGCACAATCAACAGAACATGGGAACTATTTTGTTGGACAAAGGACCAATAGATATTCTTACCAGCACCTTACAAGAATTGAGTAACAGGTAATAAATAATTAATAAAGAAAGAAGTGACTAGGTACTCCACCAAACAGAGTATCATTTCTTGCACTGATATGAAGTACTCCAAATATGAAATTTTCTATAGGAAATATCAAGATTGGTAGAAATTATGGGTTGTATTATTTTCTTTATATTTTTTTGAGCAGAACATAGAGCTAGAATGCCACATGCTCAACTGTAAGCTAATTTTGGATACCTTGGATTAACACCCTCCCATGCCTTATACACAATCTGAGTCCCATCCTGAAACATACATATACTCATGAACATTCCCTGATGAAAGGGATGAAAAAAATCACCCCTTCCTTGCTCTCTACTTCTCCTTGTTAGCTCTGACCAACATGTGGCTTCTCTAATTATTAAACAGACCTAGCAGTTGGGCTGATTATCCAGGGAAGTGTGGGCTCTTCATAGACAGGGCTGAAGTTGGCTGACACCATCATCTACTGGTCCTTTAGTACAAGGGATAGTATTCATTTCTAGCTTCTAGCAGCACATTCACAAGTTGGCCCCATAATTAACTAAATAGGCCCCTTCATTTAGGAGTGCTCCCGTCTTGAAGTCTCATTCCTGTCAGAGAGTCATCTCTTTTAGCCTATTTACTGGGGAGAGAGGGACTATTTATAAAAGCAAACTTATCTTTGACGTGAATCAGCACATTAACATGCATTTCATATTGGCATCAATGGGCCGCATTCTATCCACTCAGCCTCCACTGGCTCTGAAAAAATAGCCAGGCCCATGCAGTTTCATTTACATACTGTCAGGCACTCTCATACCTGTTACAGGCAGGAGAAACAATCTGCTGAGGAGAGATTCCTGCCAGTTCCCAGATTCTTTCACCAAGAGATATGCTGACTCAGCTCTAAGATACACATCTCAAGAAAAAAGCCTGAGGATACACGATGAGAGTTTAACGATACAAGAATGCCTCCTTTCCCTATGTGTCTTATGTGATGTTGGTGAATGCATGGGTGAGTGGGGGTGAGTAATCTCCCAGAAGAGTACAGAAGATTCTTCCATAACATAATGCTTTGTGGATTTAATTCAGTCTAGTTAACTAAATATTTGTGATAGCCTAACAGTTAGTTTCCAAGTATCGTGCTGTGTCATGGTATGAGAATACAAGGTTTCTTCCTTCAAGATGCTCACCATCTATAGTACAGCAGTTCTGTTGTTTTTGTTGAGTCGCCCGGTCGTGTGTGACTCTTTGTGGTCCCACGGATTGTAGCAAACCAGGCCTCTCTCTCCCTCACCATCTCCTGAAGTTTGCCCAAGTTCATATGCATTGCATTGGTGATGCCATCCAGCCATCTCATCCTCTGATGCCCTCTTCTCCTTCTGCCCTCAATCCATCCCCACACTGGGGACTTTTCCAATGAGTCAGCTGTTCGCATCAGATGACCAAAATACTGGAGTTTCAGCTTCAGCATTAATCTTTCCAATGAGCATTCAGGGTTGTTTTCCCTTACAATTGCCTGGTTTGATCTCCTTGCTGTCCAATGGACTCTCAGGAGTCTTCTCCAGCACCACAGTTTGAAGGCATCAATTCTTCAGCATTCTGCCTTCTTCACCATCCAGTCCTCACAACCGGTATGTGAACATTGGGAAGACCATAGCCTTGACTATTCTGACCTTTGTTGGTAGAGTAATGTCTCTGCTTTTCAACACACTGTCTAGGTTTGTCATAGCTTTCCTGCCAAGAAGCAAATGTCTTCTGATTTCATGGCTGCAGTCATCATCTGCAGAGATTTTGGAGCCTAAGAAGAGAAAAATCTGTCACTATTTCCACCTTTTCCACCTCTATCTCCCATGAAGTAATGGGGCTAGATGCCATGATCTTAGTTTTTTTAATATTTAGTTTTAAGCTGACTCTTTCACTCTCCTCCTTCACCCTCAGCTATTCTACTTCTGTATGTCTAAAGGAAAGTAAATCACTATCCCAAAAAGACCTGCACTCTCATGTTCATTGCAGCTTAATAAAGTAGTCAAGGCATGGAAACAATCTAGATGTCTACCAGCAGATGAATGGCTGAAGAAAATGTAGCATCTATATCTCAGTTGCATCTGACTCTTTGCAGTCCCATGGACTGTAGCCTGCCACTCTCCTCTATCCATGGAATTTTTCACGTAAGAGTGTTGGAGTGGATTGCCACTTCCTACTCCAGGGGAGCTTTCTGACCCAGGGATCAAATCCACATCTCTGCATCTCTTGCCTTAGCAGGTGGATTCTTTACCACTAGTGCCACCTGGGAAGCCCCATGTGGATGTAACATTACTTGGCCATGAAAAAGGAAATCTTGCTATTTGCAACAACATGGATGGACTTTGAGGGCATTTTGTTAGGTGCAACATGTTAGACATAGAAAGACAAATACTATGTGATCTTATTTGGGAGTCTGAAAACATTGAACTCACAGGAACAGAGAACAGATTCGTAGTTGCCCAGGATGGGGCCTGGGGGTGAAGAAAACAAGGCAATCAAAAGGCACAAACTTTTAGTTATAAGATAAGCAAGTTCTTGGGATGTAATGTACAGAAAGATGGCTATAGTTTACAATACTGAATTCTATATTTGAAAGTTGTTATGAGAGAACATAGACGCAAGGACAAAGCACTGTAACAGGAGATAAAGCAGAGAGTATTCACACAGATTTGAATAGGTTGGTACATTTTTCTATTGGGAATACACCCGGATTCACATCTGATTATTCATATTTTTTCAGTTAAAAAGATATAAAGTTATCAATTAGAAGTGAAAGGGGAAGCAAGATTTCTGGGAGGAATATCAATAATCTCAGATATGCACATGACACCTTATGGCAGAAAGCTAAGAGGAACTATAAAGCCTCTTGATGAAAGTGAAAGAGGAGAGTGAAAAAGCTGGCTTAAAACTCAACATTCAAAAAACAAAGATCATGGTGCCATCACTTCATGGCAAATAGACAGGGAAACAATGGAAACAGTGAGACTTTATTTTCTTGGGCTCCAAAACCACTGCAGATAGTGACTGCAACCATGAAATTAAAGTACGCTTGCTCCTTGGAAGAACAGTTATGACCAACCTAGACAGCATATTAAAAAGCAGAGACATTACTTTGCCAACAAAAGTCCATCTACTCAAAGCTATGGTTTTTCCAGTCGTCATGTATGGATGTGAAAGTTATGCCATAAAGAAGGCTGAGTCCTGAAGAAACGATGCTTTGAACTCTGGTGTTTTAGAAGACTCTTGAGAGTCCCTTGGACAGCAAGGAAATCAAACCAGTCAATCCTAAAGGAAATCAACCCTGAATATTCATTGGAAGGACTGATGCTGAGGCTGAAACTCCAAAACTTTGGCAACCTGATGTGAAGAGCTGACTCATTGCAAAAGGCCCTGATGCTGGGAAAGATTGAAGGCAGGAGGGGAAGGGGACAACAGAGGACAAGATGGTTAGATGGCATCACGACCTCAGTGGACGTGAATTTGAGCAAGCTCTGGGAGATGGTTTAGGACAGGAAGCCTGGCGTGCTGCAGTCCATGGTGTTGCAGAGTTGGACATGACTGAGTGACTGAACAACAACAGTGAAAGGGGGGAGTGTTAAACTATGAAGTACAGCTTGCACATTGAATTTAATAAGAAATTTTGTGAAGCCCTTTGACCATTTTCTTTTGCTTGGTATCCCGAAAACACCCCTTCCTCCTTAGTTAAAACCTAAACTATGGTCTAGTTCAGAGAGTGCTCATAGTTAACAATGGAAGATTATAAAACATCATTGTTTTTCTTTATCAATTTGAATCTATCTATATGTTTTTACATAATTGTACTGTAAAATTATAAATACTGACATTAAATAAGACTGTAAAATCATAATTATTGAATGTGTAAAAGAAATTAGAGATTTTCTATTCATAGCCCTTTGTTACAAATAAAACTGAGAGTCAGAAATTCAGCAATTTATGCAGTATAAATACAGAATGGTAAAAAAAGAACAGATCCGTATATCCTAATTGTCATTTCAATAATATTGCAGGCTTTCCATGTTTCAGTATTTTATAAAATAATTTTCTAGTTGGCATTGAGATATGTATTATTTTTACAGACTGAATGGCTGCTAAAACAGTGTCCGTTTTTACATCTATTATAAATCCAAGGCATTCCTTTATGAAGTATTCTCTTAGCTCTTCAAGTATTGGCTTTTTCTCATTATTCAGGTATCACTTCAAATGTCAGTCTCTCAGAAAGGTTTTTCTTGACCACTATGCCCTCCCATGACTAACATCACCACATCACCTTATTTTCTTTCTTTCATAACAATATACCTAATATAAATTACTACACTTGTTCATTTTAATTTTGTTTCTATCCTTCCCTTTACCATGAGTGCTAGGAGACTTGCCCTTCTTAACTATGACTATAAGCTCAGCATCCTGTATTTAGCAAATTGATATTTAATTTGATCAATGGCTAATTTAACAAAGAGTGAACAAATAACTGAACAAACCAGAGTTTTTAAATACCTGCAGATTATATATAAATATATATATGTTTTAAAAACTTTTATACATATATTTTTAACTTACACCCTAGCAAAATGTCAAATCCTAAAGTAGTTATTTTAAACCTGATTTTGAAAGCAAATGATACTATTTTATTCTTATATATTTGAAAGTTTTTATTTGGAAATAATTTCAGGCAAAGAAAAATTACAAAAATAGTATAAATAATTCCTATATATCCTTCATCCAATTTCCCCAAATGTAAGACTTTTATCACACTTTATCATTTTTTTTACTCTCTCATTCTTTGCATATATGTTGACTCTTTGTGAGTGAAAGTTGCTCAGTCATGTCTGACTTTTTGCAATCCCATGGACTATACAGTCCATGGAATTCTCCAGGCCAGAATACTGGAGTGGGTAGCTGTTTCTTTCTCCAGGGGATCTTCCCAACCCAGGGATTGAACCCAGGTCTCCAGCATTGCAGGTAGTTTCTTTACCAGCTGAGCCAAAGACTCTCCCATTCCCTGCACACATGTTGACCCTTTACCCCTAAATATATCAATGTGTGTGTATCATAAAACCAAGGACATTTCAGACATAATTTTTGAGCAGTGATTAAAATCCAGGAACTAATAGTGATACATTATTATCCAGTATATAGACATCATTCAAGTAATACCAACTTCTTACTAAACACCTTTATAGAAAAAAATGATATCTTCCCTGGTCTAGATTCCAATCTAAGATCACACACTGTATTTAGTAATCATGTCTCTATTCTAGATCAGTTTCTCAGTCTTGAATGACTTGAATATTTTGTAGATGATCCCTCAATTTAGCTTCATTCAGTGTTTCCTCCAGCCTGGCATTTCACATGTGAAATGAATCACAAACTGGAATCAAGACTGCAGGGAGAAATATCAACAATCTCAGATATGCAGATAATAACACTCTAATAGCAGAAAGTGAAGAGGAACTAAAGAGCCTCTGAATGAGGGTGAAAGAGGAGACTGAAAAAGCTGGCTTAAAACTTAACATGCAAAAACCTAAGATCATGACATCATGTCCAATCACTTCATGGCTAATGGAGAAAAGGTGGAAACAGTGACAAATTTTATAAATGTTATTTTCTTGGGTTCCAAAATCACTCTGGACTGTGACTGCAGCCATGAAGTTAAAAGATGCTTGCTCCCTGGAAGCAAACCTATGACAAATCTAGACAGCATATTAAAAAGCAGAGACATCGCTTTGCCAACAAAAGTCGATATAGTCAAAGCTATGATTTTTCCAGTAGTCATATATGGATGTGAGGTTGGAACATAAAGAAGGCTGAGTGCTAAAGAATTAATGCTTTCAAACATCAATTCTTGTTGATCAATTCTTGTGTTGGAGAAGACTCTTGAGACTCCCTTGGACCGCAGCAAGATCAAATCAGTCAATCCTAAAGAAACTCAATCCTGAATATTCATTGGAAGGATTGATGCTGAGACTGAAGCTCCAATACTTTGACCACCTGATGCAAAGAGGTGACTCATTGGAAAAGACCCTGATGCTGGGAAAGATTGAAGGCAGGAGGAGGCATGGGACAACAGATGATGAGATGGTTGGATGGCATCACTGATTCAATGGACCTGAGTTTGAGCAAACTCTGGGAGATAGTGAAGGACAGGGAAGCCTGGCATGCTGCAGTCCACGGGGTTGCAAAGAGTCAGACATGATTGCGCGACTGAGCAACAACAACAGCATGTACTTCACACATTTAAGAATTGCTTAATCTATATCCTGTGAAAAACAGACCTACTAACTAGAATCAGTACTTATTTAAAGTTCTTTCAGTATGTAACCTGGAGGTATATAATCAAAATATAGTGCTCAAAATCAGTCCTTGAATTAGTCTGCTTCCCTGATAACTATAATTAGTTCATTTGTTTCTATTGGCTCCCTTTTGGTTTTCTCTCAACTTTGTTGATTTCATTCATTCACTCTATGATATGTGAAACATATAATGTTGGTTTTAAAATTCAGAAGTACACAGATTGATATAATTAGAGGACTGTTTCTCCCCCAACCCATAAATTCTACCCCATTCTGATATCCATTTTCTTATATCCCAGTTCTAGCCATCCCTGGTGGTAACTATCTCAGTCTTTGGTTTATGCTTCCTGTGTTTAGTTTTGCACAAATAAGCAAATACATATATGTTTCTACTTCCTTTTTGTTTCATTACACACATGCTTAGTAAATGCCAGATGTTCTTTTGTACTTTACTTTCTTAAAAATCATGTATACTCCAAATCATTCTGTATTAGTTGAGGGATCTTTGTCATTGTTTTTATAGTTGTTTAAGTATCATTAATTTGTTCAACCTCTCCCCTATCAAAGAGCACTATAGTTGTTTACAATATTTTTTATATACCTGTTTATAATATTTTATAAATACAAAGAATGCTTTAGTGAATAACCTAAGTATATATTTTTGAATTGTTGCTAAATATCTTCAGGATAGTTCCTAGAAATGGCTGTATGGGCTGTAATGTAAATGCATAAGTACTTTTGTTAGATATTGCCAAATTCTCTTCTCTAAAAGTTGTACCAGTTTGCAGTGTTTGAGGTTGTCCCAGTAGCAATGTTTGAGTGAGCTGGATTGCAAGAACCTCTCTAACAAATGGGACCTCCCAGGTGGCACTAGTGGTAAAGAACCTACCTGCCAATGTAGGAGATATAAGAGATGAGGGCTTGATCCCTGAACTGGAAAGATCCCCTGGAGGAGAGCATGGCAACCCCCTCCAGTATTCTTGCCTGGAAAATCCCATGAATAGAGGAGCCTGGTGGGCTAGAGTCTATGGGCCTGCAAAGAGTCAGACATGACTAAGTGTACACACACACACACACACACACACACACTCCAACAAATATGCTGTTATAATTTTTAAGTTTGCCAATCTGAAAGATGACAGTTTCTTTTTGTAGTTTAAATTCATATTTCTCTACTTATGAATGAGGTTGAGTGATTTGTTTTTCATTATGGGTGATTTTTATACCTTTCTTATTTTTAAATAATTATTCTTATCTTTTACCCATTTTTCTATCATACTTTTGGTGCTTGCTTGCTCTCAATTGTTAAGTTCTTTGTATACAGGGGATATTAGTGCTTTATCTGGCTTATTTAGCAAATATTCTCAATTTTTCAGTCATCTGATGCTATATGATTTGTCAGTTTTTAAAGGTTCCTTCAACTCCTACATACAGACTATACTACCAAGAGCTTATTCTTTTCTATTTACCCCTACCTCTCTTTTATTGTCCCTTTTCTTTATTCACATCATTTCCACATTGTCAGAGCATGTGATATGTTCCTAATTACAGGTCCAGCCTTGTACCCATATTTATTTTAGTCTTGTGTCTACAATGAAATATACTAAAGGCTTACTATAAACTACAGTGCCGAGGTTTTCCCCATCATCTCTTTATCTGGTTAAAGCCATCCTCTGGCAGACTGTGTTTTTCTATCTGCTTCTCTTTGGCTCAACTGGTAAAGAATCCACCTGCAATTTGAGAGACTTGGGTTCAGTCCCTGGATTGGGAAGATCCCCTGGAGAAGGGAAAGGCTACCCACTCCAGTATTCTGGCCTAGGGAATTCCATGGACTATATAGTCCATGGGGTCACAAAGAGTCAGACACAACTGAGTGACGGATATAAAAATCTTTGGTTCACAATTTCTTCCTAGTGTTTTTTTTGTTGATTTGGTTAGGAGATTTTGTTTTTGTTTTGTTTTGTTTTTTGACACTGCTTTATTATTTTGTAATCTGTTTTGGAAAAGTCAGACTCCAGTCTTTCTCCCTTTTCATTTGATATTTGATAAGAGATCTTGGAAAATATTTTTCCTAGATCTTGACATTTAAGAGATTACTAGGATATGCCTCAAAGCTGGTCATTCAGGTCTATTTTCTCCTGTACCTGTTGAGCCCCTTTTAATATGTAAAGTCAGATCTTCATTTGTTCCTGGAATGTGCTCTTGAATTATAACTTTAAATATTACTTCTGTCCCATTTTTTTCTTTTTCTGCTTTAGGGACTCTAAATATGTATGCTTTTTATTCCTTGCTATTTCAATTTCAATTTCAATAACTTTCCCTCTACTCCTATTTACTTCTTTGTGTGATTTACTAGCTTTTTTGTTTTTGTGCTTCAATGTGGCATAACATTTTCATTTGAGTCTATTCTCCCTTGAGTACCATGTAATTTAACCTTCATATCTGTTATAATTTTCTATTTTTCTTTTTCAAGTTAGGTCAATTTGTTATCTTTTACTATTTGTTGTTCACTTTTTGTCTTTAATGTTTTAATATCTGCTAATGCTTGTTTAGGTTCTAAATGTTACTTGAAGTTTTTTTTTTTTTAACTACATTTTTCTGCTGTTTCATGATGTCTTCTAGGGACAAATTTTAAACGAATGAGATATTTTGATTCTCCTTTTGTTATTTTATAGCAGACTTATAAAGATTTATTCACTTTTATCTTTTTAATTTTGTGGGTCTATAGTGCCTTACAAAATTTTTAGTTCAATGGTGCCCTCTTCTGTCAATGAGTCAGAGTCCAGGTTGTTTAACGGATTTTGGTGGGGACGGTATTGGGAAGTAGGGTGGTATTTTCCAGTTTGGGGTTCCTTTTCTGATTGTAAGACATCAACATTCCCTTCTTGATTCCTTTATACTCTACTACCCAATCTTCAAAGGTGCTCTAGGCTACCAGCACACTTTCAATAATTTCACCTAGGGTGAACTCTTTCCTATTGGGCAGTTGCTTTAAATGTGTCTTCGACTCATTGTTCTCTCTCATTTACTCTCTTACCAGCAGTTTTTCCTATACTGACCAACATGAACACGTACAGAAAAAACATGAGCGAAAGCTCTGAGGAACTTATGTATATATTTGGATGTTGTTCTTTGTGCTCTATTTATGCTTGAAGTGTGGTTCTGTACAGCTTTGTTTGTCCTTCTATTGTCTGTATTTCCTTTTCCATTTTTCATAGTGATCAAAATCTTATTTATTGTATTCTAAAATTATTTTTGCTAAATTTTTAAATAAGGAATGTATTAATATGGTTCAAAATACAAAAAGTGAAAAAGGAGTGAGGTCTCCTACTTACTCTTTTCTCCCAACTATTCTCTCCTCACTAATATTTAGTCTTTTACATATCCTCCCAGAAATCTGAATGTAATATATATAATATGTATATAAAGTTATTTCTCTATCCTTTGTTTTAACACGGTAGCCTACTATATATACTGTTTTACAGATGGATTTTTCTCACTTAGCAATACATTTTATAAACCATTGCATTTCAGTGCGTTGTGTTTACTTATTATTTCTACACAGTATTTCAGTCTACGTGTGTGTGTTAATAAACTTATTCAGTTCCTATTGATGAAAACTGAATACGTATTGCCAAACTAACCTCCATAGAAACTACATTCTCACCAAGTATAAAGAAAAGGCCATTTTCCTCACAGCCTCACTAATACAGTGTATTATCGAACATATTTAACACTAAGTTTTAACAATTTTACAGGCGTAAATGACATTACCATGTAGTTTTTTTTTTTATCTTATGAGCGAGTTGAACATTTTTATATGTTTAGGAACAATCTGCATTTCCTTTCCTGTAAGCTATATTTTCACAACCCTTACCCTGATTTATTTCCAAATAATTATTTGAGCATTAGGTTAGGATAGCTGGAATCAAGACTGCCGGGAGAAATATTAATAACCTCAGATATGCAGATGACACCACCCTTATGGCAGAAAGTGAAGAGAAACTCAAAAGCCTCTTGATGAAAGTGAAAGAGGAGAGTGAAAAAGATCATGGCATCTGGTCCCATCACTTCATGACAAATAGATGGGCAAACAACGGAAACAGTGACAGACTATTTTTTGGGGATCCAAAACCACTGCAGATGGTGACTACAGCCATGAAATTAAAAGAAACTTGCTCCTTGGAAGAAAAGTTATGACAGACCTAGATAGCATGTTAAACAACAGAGACATTACTTTGCCAACAAAGGTCCGTCTAGTCAAAGCTATGGTTTTTCCAGTGGTCATGTATGGATGTGACAGTTGGACTATAAAGAAAGCTGAGCACTGAAGAATTGATGTTTTAGAACTGTGCCATTGGAGAAGACTCCTGAGAGTCCCTTGGACTGCAAGGAGATCAAACCAGTCCATGCTAATGGAAATCAATCCTGAATATTCACTGGACTGATGCTGAAGCTGAAACTCCAATACTTTGGCCACCTGATGTGAAGAACTGACTCATTTGAAAAGGCCCTGATGCTGGGAAAGATTGATGGTGGGAGGAGAAGGAGATGACAGAGGATGAGATGGTTGGATGGCATCACTGACTCAATGGACATGAGTTTGAGTATACTCTGGGAGCTGATGATGGACAGGGAGGCCTGGCGTGCATGGGGTCATAAAGAGTCAGACACGACTGAGCAACTGAACTGAACTGAACTGAACAATGCTGGTCCTTGATTATAATTATTATAGAAGTAGAATGATTAGATGAGACTAGACGTCTGACTCAGAGGAAGGAAATTCACCTCAAAGTTTGAGACTTTCATAACAAAGTACACAGACTGGGTGACTTAAACAACAGAAATTTATTTTCTCATTGTTCTGGAGACTAGAAATCTGAGATCAGGGTGCAAGCATGGCCAGTTTCTGGTGAAGATTCTCTTCCTAACTTGCAGATGAAGGCCTTCTCATTGTCATTTAACATAGTGAAGAGGGAAAGCCAGATGTCTGGTATCTCTTCTTAAAAGGGCACTAATCTCATCATGAGCACCCTAACCTTAAAGTGAAGGGAAGTGAAGTCGCTCAGTCGTGTCCGACTCTTTGCGACCCCAGGGACTGTAGCCTATCAGGCTCCTCTGTCCATGGGATTTTCCAGTCAAGAGTGCTGGAGTGGATTGCCATTTCCTTCTCCAGGGGATCTTCTGATCTTGTCTAATGCTCATGACATCCCAAAGGTCCCAGCTCCAAATACTATCATGTTTGGGAGTTAGGACTTCGACATATGAATTCTGGGGAGACTCAAACATTCAGTCCATAATATCTTCTTAATGGGACACTCCATGACTCCGTGGTGATTCCATGGTGTGTATTTTCTCTTACTGCATCAAGTAAATAAGTAGTAAGTAAGTAATAAAACCAACTTGTTTGGTTAAACAGTGGTGGTCTTTGGCGGTCTTTGGCTGGAGAGTATTTGCATTAGAAAGCACTGCTTTTTGCAAGAATTATCGCCACTTGTTTCAGTAAGTTTGGAATATTAGGCAAGTGGAGAGACTTAAAAAGTAGATATTCCTCGGAAGAAAAGTAAAGCATGTTCAGAAAATTGCTTAAATGGCAATTTTTAAGACAACTTTTAAGAAAATTGTTTAAATGACAGTAATTAAGACCAATGCTCCAATATTTGCATTCTATCTTCTTTTCTCTTTTGCATCACACGTACTACAAGTGAAATGGGATTTTGGAGGATGTAGCTGTCATTTAATTAATAAAATCAACTACTCAACATAACCACAACTTGCATCAGTAGATCTCAATTTGTCAGCTGCTTAGTTCACATCAACATAAGTACATCTGCTAATGTTTATCTAGAATATTTAGGTTAATAGATTCTCTGTGTTCATACATTTAGTGATTATTATATCCTTTAAAAATATCAACAGTTCTTCAAATGAAATGAAATGAATGAATGAAATTATGGAAAGCATAATTCTCAAACCTATAAAAGCATAATTTAAAGCTTTTTCTTAAAATTTTTCTTTTCTATTGTGGGTTTATTACAAAGTACTAGCAGAGTAACCTCAAGGAGTCTGAATAAACAGAGTAATGCCACAAACATTCTTTTTAGTCAAAGATGCCAGAATTTCAGAAGTACGCCCTCTCCCCCTGGGCATGTAGAGTACTCATTCTTGGTATGCACAGATAAATGTCTGTAAAAACTGACATCCCCCATAAGATGCATTCAAAATTGCATATGACTTTTATGCCCAGAATGTCTAATGACAAGCTAAATCCAAGATTCAACAAATTTACTTTGTTCTGTATTAACGGATGAATGTGAACTATTTACATGTGGAATAGACCACCTCTATGGTTCAACTTTAGAGGTACTAGAGACCCTGGAGTTCCATATATCTTTCCTCCTTATTCAATAGTGCCTTAAATTACATGTAAGGTTCATGTTTTTTTCAGTTTAAAGCTTAAAGCCTGATAGCTAAATGCAAACACTGGGATATTATGCTTCAGATCCCATCTAGCAGAACATCATGAGGAAAGTGTTTATAAATAATGTAGGAGAGGGGTACCTTAGCCAAGGTTACTCAGACTTAATATGCATAAGAATTATGTGATCCCGTTAGAATGTACATTTAATTAAGTGTGGGATTCTCCTTTTCTAACAAGCTCACAGATGATGCCATGCTATGTTGCTGGTTTGGGCATTTATTTTTCTTTCTTTGAGAGTAAAGCCATAAGTCTGTTGTTCTGTTGTACAAATAAAAATACCCCTTCGGTATTTCTCTCTTCCTTTCCCCTTCTCATTTACTCCATCCTTTGGTTAAGTTCATTTACTTAGTGTAAAGCACAACTTGGGAGCTGAACTATTGTACTTCCTAGAATATATCCGATGTCAAAACCAAAATTAAACCGAACCAATATGGTTTGTATGGATGTGAGAGTTGGACTGTGAAGAAGGCTGAGCGCCAAAGAATTGATGCTTTTGAACTGTGGTGTTGGAGCAGACGCTTGAGAGTCCCTTGGACTGCAAGGAGATCCAACCAGTCCATTCTGAAGGAGATCAGCCCTGGAATTTCTTTGGAAGGAACAATGCTAAAGCTGAAACTCCAGTACTTTGGCCACCTCATGCGAAGGGTTGACTCATTGGAAAAGACTTTGATGCTGGGAGGGATTGGGGGCCAGAGAAGAAGGGGACAACCGAGGATGAGATGGCTGGATGGCATCACTGACTCGATGGATGCGAGTCTGAGTGAACTCCGGGAGTTGGTGAGGGACAGGGAGGCCTGGCGTGCTGCAATTCATGGGGTCGCAAAGAGTCAGACACTACTGAGCGACTGAACTGAACTGAACTGAATATGGTTTGCATTACTTGTGCGCTCAATCATGTCTGACTCTTTGCAGCCCTATGGACTGTAGCCCTCCAGGCTCCTCCCTCCGTTACATTTTCCAGGAAAGAATACTGGAGCAGGTTGCCATTTTGTACTCCAGGGGATCTTCCCAACCCAGGTTATTGAACTCATGGGTCTTGCATTGGCAGGCAGATTCTTTACCATTGCATCACTTGGGAAGCCCCAAGTCAAATGCTTCTCATTAATTTCCTCTGATCATCACTAAAATCAGATGCAATTTGTCTGACATTTGAAAATGGGACACGTGCTTACCAGGAAAAAAAGTAATTTTACAAATGTTATATAACACAAAGATGACTAAATAGTATTCAACCTAACTCTGCCATTACTCACATATACTACTTCCTGTAAGAATTATTATTATTTTTCATAATGAATAAAAAATTTTTAAAGTTATCATCTGTTGAACACACTAAAAAAATCTTTTCTCAATACCTGCCATTCTTTGCCGGATGAAACAATTAGTATTTGCACTCATTCTTCAATCTAACTCAAGTTCTGAAATCAATAATGAGGCCTACCAATGAAGAAGACAACAAATTGTCCATAGTTGCATGGAATTCAAAACCTAAATATATGAAACTAATATATTGAAATGAAAAGATTAAAATTCAATTATTGTTTGATTAATCCTTTTTCTCTTTGAGTTACCAGATGAACTGAGGACATTGCCATTATCCTAGGCCCAATTCCCAAGTATTTTAAACTAAATTTCTAAAGCTAAAATTTAATGAAGCCTTTATTAAAGTGACATTTTTGTCTGCTATTTTCCAATTATCAGGATAATGGTGGGGGAAAGATATCTTCTAAATCATAGTATCAAAAGAAAAAAAAATGTTTCTTTTCCATTTCAAATAATACTCTTCTTGGTATTTGACAACTAGCTGTAAAAGCATTAGGGTGCCTATGTTTTTCTTTTCATTTATATTAATATTTTCTCAAGGAAATTCAATTTTATATAACATGTTTTTCTAACTAAAAGAAAGGCATGAGTGATTCACAGAACAAATGTTTCTGTTGCAAATTCAATGTTTCCTACCACTACTTGAGGCCTAATGGAAAAAAACAAAGAAATATGGCCATTCATTGCTTATGATCAGCCTTATGGTGCTCACCAGGCCTCTCTATCTAAAACCATCACCACCACTAAAATGAAATATTGAATATGCAAAATCCAGGTTTAGCTGGGCTTCCCTGGTAGCTCAGCTGGTAAAGAATCCACCTGCAATGCTGAGACTCGGATTTGATTCCTGGGTCTGGAAGATCCCCTGGAGAAGGGATAGGCTACACACTCCAGTATTCTTGGGCTCAAATGATAAAGAATACACCTGCAATGCGAGAGACCTGGGTTTGATCCCTGAGTTGGGAAGATTCCCTGGAAGAAGGCATGGCAACTGACTCCAGTATTCTTGTCTGGAGAATCCCCAAGGACAGAGAGCTTGGTGGGCTACAGTCCATGGGGTCGCAAAGAGTCAAACACAACTGAGAGACTAAGCATCTACACACACACACACACACACACACACACACACACACACAGGTTTAGCTAGGCACCCCAGCTTTTCTTTTTATATATTTCTTGATTCTTCCTCATCAGTGGTAACAATCTCTGTTTTCCTTCCAGCTTCCATACTTTCTTATCTGTGAGAAGTTTACTAAAAAGACATTATCAGGGAACAAGATGGCAGAGAAGTAGGTAGACATGGAATACATCTCTCTCCACAGATACATCAGGAATACACCTTCAGACACAGAAATGCATGCAGAATGCCAGCTGAGAGTGTACAGGAGTACCTGACCAGCAGAAAAGAATATATAGACCCATGCAAAACCCGGTAGGAGGAAGGAACTAGAGAGGGGGTGGAAATGGGAGTGTTGGTAGGACTGGACCTGCCCTCGGCGGGAGGGGGAACTGAAGCAGGGGTCCGATCCCCATATCAGGGCAATTGTCTGAGTCAGAGGAGAAACATTTAAGGTTGAGAGAGAAACAGCTGATCTGTGGCAGCCTAAATGGAATGAGAATCAGGCAGTCCTTGTTGCAGCCATACATACTCCAGATGGCGCAGCGGCTGGGAACTGGAGTTTAGGGGTTGTGGAGCAATTCCAGGGCAAGGGCTGCTGTTGACTGTGGAGTGACAGATTGAGGGGATGTGATGGAGGAAACTGTGGTGGGAAATGCCTATGGAGGAAAGCTGGGCAGCCATGGAAGCAAGGGCATACTGCTGAGTCATGCGTAATGGGTGGAGCCATCACCATAGCCTATCTCCTCCCACATGCCAGCATAGACAGCTGAACAGTAGAAAGCCTGGCTCATCAAATGCCCAAGGCACTGAACTACAGAGTAGGACCCCACCCAGGGTTCCCCTTTAAGTGCCTGACACACTGATCTACAGAGTAGGATCCCAGCCAAGGGGCCCCTCTATGTGCCTGATGTGCCGAACAGCAGAGAAGGACCCAGGCAAGGAAGCCCTCTCAGTACCTTAACAGGTGGAGCTACGGAGAAAGACTGGCCAAAGAGGCCTTCTCATTGCCAGCTACAAGAGGCTCAAAAAAAGATTCTGATAGGGCCATAACCACTAGACCATTCAGGTATGACCTAAATCAAATGTCATGATTATACAGTGGAAGTGAGAAATAGATTCGAAGGACTAGATCAGATACATAGACTGCCTGATGAACTATGGACGGAGGTTTGACATTGTATAAGAAACAGGGATCAAGACCATCCCCATGGAAAAGAAATGTAAAAAAGCAAAAAGGCTGTGTGAGGAGGCCTTACAAATAGCTATGAAAAGAAGAGAAGCGAAAAGCAAAGGAGAAAAGGAAAGATATAAGCATCTGAATGCAGAGTTCCAAAGAATGGCAAGGAGAGATAAGAAAGTGATCAATGCAAACTCAGCGATCAACGCAAAGAAATAGAGGAAACAACAGAATGGGAAAGACTAGAGATCTCTTCAAGAAAATTAAAGATACCAAGGGAACATTTCATGCAAAGATGGGCTCGATAAAGGACAGAAATGGTATGGGCCTAACAGAAGCAGAAGATATTAAGAAGAGGTAGCAAGAATACACAGAAGAACTGCACGAAAAAGATCTTCACGACCAAGATAATCACGATGGTGTGATCACTCACCTAGAGCCAGACATCCTGGAATGTGAAGTCAAGTGGGCCTTCGAAAGCATCACTATGAACAAAGCTAGTGGAGGTGATGGAATTCCAGTTGATCTGTTTCAAATCCTGGAAGATGATGGTGTGAAGGTGCTGCACTCAATATGTCAGCAAATTTGGAAAACTCAGCAGTGGCCACAGGACTGGAAAAGGTCAGTTTTCATTCCAATCCTAAAGAAAGGCAATGCCAAAGAATGCTCAAACTACTGCACAATTGCATTCATCTCAATGCTAGTAAAGTAATGCTCAAAATTCTCCAAGCCAGACTTCAGCAATATGTGAACCATGAAATTCTAGAAGTTCAAGCTGGTTTTAGAAAAGGCAGAGGAACCAGAGATCAAATTGCCAACATCCGCTGGATCATGGAACAAGCAAGAGAGTTCCAGAAAAATATCTATTTCTGCTTTATTGACTATACCAAAGCCTTTGACTGTGTGGACCACAATAAACTGTGGTCAGTCGTGTCTGACTCTTTGCAACCCCATGAATCGCAGCACACCAGGCTTCTCTGTCCATCACCAGCTCCTGGAGTTCACCCAAACACATGTGCATTGAGTTGATGATACCATCCAGCCATCTTATCCTCTGTCATCTCCTTCTCCTCCTGCCCCCAATTCCTCCCAGCATCAGAGTTTTTTCCAATGAGTCAACTCTTCACATGAGGTGGCCAAAGTATTGGAGTTTCAGCTTTAGCATCAGTTCGTCCAGTGAACACCCAGGAAAGGTCTCCTTTAGCATGGACTGGTTGGATATCCTTGCAGTCCAAGGGACTCTCAAGAGTCTTCTCCAACACCACAGTTCAAAAGCATCAATTCTTTGGTGCTCAGCTTTCTTCACAGTCCAACTCTCACATCCATATGTGGCCATGGAAAAACCATAGCCTTGACTAGATGGACCTTTGTTGACAAAGTAATGTGTCTGTTTTTGAATATGCTATCTAGGTTGGTCATAACTTTTCTTCCAAGGAGTAAACACCTTTTAATTTCATGGCTGTAATCACCATCTACAGTGATTTTGGAGCCCAAAACACCGTTTCCACTGTTTCCCCATCTATTTCCCATGAAGTGATAGGACCAGATGCCATGATCTTGTTGAGCTTTAAGACAACTTTTTCACTCTCCTCTTTCACTTTCATCAAGGAGCTTTTTAGTTCCTCTGCACTTTCTACCAGAAGGGTGGTGTCATCTGCATATCTGAGGTTATTGATATTTCTCCCGGCAATCTTAATTCCAGCTTCTGCTTCTTCCAGCCCAGCGTTTCTCATGATGTAGTCTGCATAGAAGTTAAATAAGCAGGGTGACAATATACAGCCTTGACGTACTCCCTTTCCTATTTGGAATCAGTCTGTTTTTCCATGTCCAGTTCTAATTGTTGCTTCCTGACGTGCATATAGGTTTCTCAAGAGGCAGGTCAGGTGGTCTGGTATTCCCGTCTCTTTCAGAATTTTCCACAGTTTATTGTGATCCACACAGTCAAAGGCTTTGGTATAGTCAATAAAGCAGAAATAGCTGTTCTTCTGAAACTCTCTTGCTTTTTCCATGATCCAGCAGATGTTGGCAATTTGATCTCTGGTTCCTCTGCCTTTTCGAAAACCAGCTTGAACATCTGGAAGTTCACAGTTCACATAATGCTGAAGCCTGGCTTGGAGAATTTTGAGCATTACTTTACTAGCATTGAGATGAGTGCAATCGTGCGGTAGTCTGAGCATTCTTTGGCATTGCCTTTCTTTGGGTTTGGAATGAAAACTGACCTTTTCCAGTCCTGTGGCCACTGCTGAGTTTTCCAAATTTGCTGGCATATTGAGTGCAGCACCTTCACACCATCATCTTCCAGGATTTGAAATAGATCAACTCCATCACCTCCACTAGCTTTGTTCATAGTGATGCTTTCGAAGGCCCACTTGACTTCACATTCCAGGGTGTCTGGCTCTAGGTGAGTGATCACACCATCGTGATTATCTTGGTCGTGAAGATCTTTTTTGTGCCATTCTTCTGTGCATTCTTGCTACCTCTTCTTAATATCTTCTGCTTCTGTTAGGTTCATACTGTTTCTGTCCTTCATCGAGCCCATCTTTGCATGAAATATTCCCTTGGTATCTTTAATTTTCTTGAAGAGATCTCTAGTCTTTCCCATTCTGTTGCTTTCCTCTATTTCTTTGCATTGATTGCTGAGGAAGGCTTTCCTGTCTCTCCTTGCCATTCTTTGGAACTCTGCCTTCAGATACTTATATCTTTCCTTTTCTCCTTTGCTTTCGCTTCTCTTTTCACAGCTATTTGTAAGGCCTCCCTAGACAGCCTTTTTGCTTTTTTGCATTTCTTTTCCATGGGGATGGTCTTGATCCCTGTCTCCTGTACAATGTCACGAATGTCCATCCATAGTTCATCAGGCACTCTATCTATCAGATCTAGTCCCTTAAATCTATTTCTCACTTCCACTGTATAATCATAAGGGATTTGATTTAGGTCATACCTGAATGGTCTGGTGGTTCTCCCTATTTTCTTCAGTTTAAGTCTGCATTTGGCAATAAGGAGTTCATGATCTGAGCCACAGTCAGCTCCCAGTCTTGTTTTTGCTGACTGTATAGAGCTTCTCCATCTTTGGCTGCAAAGAATATATTCAATCTGATTTTGGTTCTGACCGTCTGGTGATGTCCATGTCTCGAGATTTCTCTTGTGTTGCTGGAAGAGGGTGTTTGCTATGGCTAGTGCATTCTCTTGGCAAAACTCTATTAGTCTTTGCCCTGTTTCATTCTGTAATCCAAGGCCAAATTTGCTTGTTACTCCAGGTGTTTGTTGACTTCCTACTTTTGCATTCCAGTCCCCTATAATGAAAAAGACATCTTTTCTGGGTGTTAGTTCTAAAAGGTCTTGTAGGTCTTCATAGAACTGTTCAACTTCAGCTTCTTCAGCATTACTGGTTGGGGCATAGATTTTGATTACTGTGCTATTGAATGATTTGCCTTGGAAACGAACAGAGATCATTCTGTTGTTTTTGAGATCGCATCCAAGTACTGCATTTCGGACTCTTTTGTTGACCATCATGGCTACTCCATTTCTTCTAAGGGATTCCTGCCCTCAGTAGTAGATATAATGGTCATCTGAGTTAAATTCACCCATTCCAGTCCATTTTAGTTCACTGATTCCTAGAATGTCGACGTTTATTCTTGCCATCTCCTGTTTGACCACTTCCAATTTGCCTTGATTCATGGACCTAACATTCCATGCTCCTATGCAATATTGCTCTTTTCAGCATCGGATCTTGCTTCTATCACCAATCACATCCACAACTGGGTATTGTTTTTGCTTTGGCTCCATCCCTTTATTCTTTCTGGAGTTAATTCTCCACTGATCTCCAGTAGCATATTGGGCACCTACCAACCTGGGGAGTTCTTTCAGTATCCTATCATTTTGCCTTTTCATACTGTTCATGGGGTTCTCAAGGCAAGAATACTGAAGTGGTTTGCCATTTCCTTCTCCCGTGGACCACATTCTGTCAGACCTCTCCAGCATGACCCGCCCATCTTGGTTGGCCCCACATGGCATGGCTTAGTTTCACTGAGTTAGACAAGGCTATTGTCCGTTGATTAGATTAACTAGTTTTCTGTGAGTATGGTTTCAATGTGTCTGCCCTCTGATGCCCTCTTGCAACACGTACTGTCTTACTTGGGTTTCTCTTACCTTGGACGTGGCCTATCTCTTCACAGCTGCTCCAGGAAAGCACAGCCACTGTTCCTCACCTTGGATGAGGGGTATCTTTATTAAAGCTACTTAATCAAATTTTTGTTTATGTATATGATGTGAAAAAAAAGTTCTAATTTCTGTCTTTTAAATGCAACTGGGCAATTTCCCAGCACCACTTATTGAAAAGACTGTCTTTCCCTATTGCATATTTTTGCCTCCTTTGTGGTAGATTAATTAACCACAAGTGAGTGAGTCTATTTTTGGCTTTTATGTTCTGTTTCATTGATATATGTATCTGTTTTTGAGCCAGTAGAATACTGTTTGGTTTACTATAGCTATAGTATACTCTGAAGTCAGGGAACATGAAACCTCCTGCTTTGTTCCTTTTTCTCAAGACTGCTTTGGCCATTAGAGGTCTTCTGGAGTCTATATAAGTATTAGGATTATTTTTGTTCTGTTAGAAATATCATGAGCATTTTGCATTGAATTTGTAGCTTGTTTTGGACAGTGTGAACATTTTAACAATATCAACTCTTTCAATCCTTGAACACAGGATATTTTCCATTTTTATGTATCATTTTCAACTTCCTTCATCAATGTTTTATAGTTTTCAGGGTATAGGTCTTTCATCTCCTTGGTTAAGTTTATGTCTAGGTATTTTATTCTTTTTGATACCATGTTAAATGGGATTGGTTTCTTGTTTTTCTTTTGGAGAGTTTGTTATTAGTGTATAGAAAAGCCACAGATTTCTATATATTTATTTTGTACCCTGAAACTTTACTGAATTCATTTACTAGTTCTAATAGATTTTTGGTGGACACTTTAGGGTTTTCTATATTTTGGGGGTTCCAAAATCACTGAAAATGGTGACTTCAGCCATGAAATTAAAAGAAGTTTGCTCCTTGGAAGAAAAGCTATGACCAACCTAGACAGCATATTAAAAAGCCGAGACATGACTTTGCCAACAAAGGTCCATCTAGTCAAAGTTATGGTTTTTCTAGTAGTCATGTATGGATGTGACAGGTGGACTGTAAAGAAAGCTGAGTGCTGAAGAATTGATGCTTTTGAACTGTGGTGTTGGAGAAGACTCTTGAGGGTCCCTTGGACTGCAAGGAGATCAAGTCAGTCAATCCTAAAGGAAATCAGTCCTGAATATTCATTGGAAGGACTGATGCTAAAGCTGAAATTCCAATACTTTAGCCACCTGATAATGAAGAACTGATGTATCGGAAAAGACCCTGACGCTGGGAAAGATTGAAGGCAGGAGGAGAAGGGAATGACAGAGAATGAGATGGTTGGGTGACATCACCGACTTGATGGACATGAGTTTGAGCAAGCTCTGGGTGTTGGTAATGGACAGCGAAGCCTGGTGTGCTTCAGTCCATGGGGTTGCAAAGAGTTGGACATGACTGAGCAACTGAACTGAATTGTGTCATTGCAAACAGTGACAGTTTTACTACTTCCTTCCCAATCTGAATGACTTTTATTTCTTTTTCTTTGTTTGGTGTGGCTAGGACTTGTGATATTATGTTGAATAAAAGTGCTGAGAGAGATATTTTTGTCTTTTTTCCAATATTAAAGGAAAAGCTTTCAGTGTTAGTACTGTTAAGTATAATGTTAGTTATGTGTTTTTCATAATGGCCTTTATTATGTTGGGCTAGGTTCCCTCTATACCACTTTGATGAGTTTTTGTCATGAATTGATATTGAATTTTGTCAATGATTTTTCTCCATCTATTGAGATGATTCTGTGGTTTTTATCCCTCATTTTGTTAATGTGGTATATCACATTGGTTGATTTGCAGATAATTGAACCATCCTTGCATCCCTGTAATAAATCCTGCTTTATCATGATGTTTGATACTTTTTATGTATTATTGAATTCAGTTTGCTGATATTTTGCTGAGGAGTTTTGCATTTATATTCATTAGAGATATTGATCTGTAAGTTTATCTATTTATCTTTTTATTTATTTCTGGCTGTGCTGGATCTTCATGGCTGTGAGCAGACTTTCTATGGTTGCAGTGAATGGGGGTTACTTGCTAGTTATGGTGCATGGGTTTCTCATTACAGTGGCTTCTCTTGTTGTGGAGCATGGGCTCTGGGGTATGTGGGCTTCAATAGTTGCCGTGCATGGGCTCTATAGCCTGGACTCAGTATTTGTGGTGCATAGGCTTAGTCGCCCTCCAGCATGTGGAATCTTCCCAAAGCAGGGATCAAATCTGTGTCGTCTGCCTTGGCAGGTGGATTCTTAACCATGGACCACCAAGGAAGTCCTGTAATTTTCTTTTTAGTAGTGTGTTTTTGGCATCAAGGTAATGCTGGCCTTGTAGAATGAACTGGAGAGTGTTCCTTCCTCTTTAATTTTTTGGAATAGCTTGAGAAGGGTAGAAATTAGCTCTTCTTATATGTTTGGTAGAATTCCTTATGAAGCCACCTAGTTTGTTTGCTGCTGCTGCTGCTGCTAAGTCACTTCAGTCGTGTCTGACTCTGTGTGACCCCATAGACGGCAGCCCACCAGGCTCCATTGTCCCTGGGATTCTCCAGGCAAGAACAGTGGAGTGGGTTGCCATTTCCTTCTCCAATGTATGAAAATGAAAAGTGAAATTGAAGTTGCTCAGTCGTGTTCAACTCTTCGCGACCTCGTGGACTGCAGCCCACCAGACTCCTCTGTCCATGGAATTTTCCAGGCAAGAGTACTGGAGTGGGGTGTCATTGCCTTCTCTGAGTTTGTTTGCTAGGAGTTGTTAACTTACAAATTCAATTTCACTACTAGTAAGCTATCTTTTCAGATTGTATATTACTTCCTAAGTCAGCCTTGGAAGATTGTATGTTTCTAGAAATTTATCCATTTATTCTGGTTGTCCAATTCGATACCATAAAACTAACTGTCCACAGTATGATTCTTTCATAATTTTGTGGTGCGTGAGTGCTAAGTCCTATCAGTCATGTCCAACTCTTTGCGACCCTATGGACTGTAACCTGCCAGGCTCTTCTGTCTGTGGGGATTCTCCAGGCAAGAATCCTGGAGTGGGTTTGCCATGCCCTTCTCCAGGGGATCTTCCAAACCCAGGGATCAAGCCCACATCTCTTATGTCTCTTGTACTGGTAAGCAAGTTCTTTACCACTAGGGCCACCTGGGAAGCCCATTCTGTGATACTGGTTGTTAGTTCTCCCTCATTTCTTATTTTGTTTATTGGGATCCTCTCTCTTTTTATTGATAAGAGTTAAAAGACTTACCAATTTATCTTTTCAAAAACCATCTCTGGTTTCATTGATATCTTCTATTATTTTGTGGTCTCCATTTTATTTATTTGCTGATTTATAAATAATAAAGATCAGAAATATGTTTATTATTTCTTTCCTTCTACTGGCTTTGGGCTTTATTCTTCTTTTTCTAATTCCTTCAGGTGGTAGGTTAGTTTTTCTATTTGAGATTTTCTTGTTTCTTGATGTAGGCTTATCTCACACTAGATTTCCCTCTTAGAACAGTTTTTGCTGTGTCCCATGAATTTTGGAAAGTTGTGTTCTTACTCTCATCTGTCTCAAGGTATTTTTTTAATTTCTACTTTCATTTCTTCACTGACCCACTGTTTTTTCTAGTAGCATGTTGTTTATTCTCTACATGTATGTGTTTTTCCCATTTTCTTCCTGTAAATGATTTCTAGTTTTATAATACTGTGTTTGGAAAAAATTATTGATATAATCTCTAGCCTCATAATATATAAGACTTGCTTTGTAGCTTAGTATGTCATCTACCCTGGAGAATATTCCATGAAGACTTTGAAACAAATGTTCTGTTCAATTCTGCTGCTTTTGGATAGAAGGTCCTGTGGATATCCATTAAGTCCAATTGATCTAACATGTCATTTAAGGCCATTGTTTTCTTACTGAGTTACTGTCTGAATGACCTATCCACTGATGTAAGTGGGCTGTTAAAATCCCCTCCTATTATTGTACTATTGCCCATTTCCCCCATATGTATGTTAATATTTGCTTTATATATTTGAAAAAGTGAAAGTTGCTCAGTCATGTCCCGACTCTTTGTGACCTCATGGACAATACAGTCCACAGAGTTCTCCAGGTCAGAATACTGGAGGAGGTAGCTATTCCCTTCTCTAGAGAATCTTCCCAACTCAGGAATCAAGCTTAAGTCTCCTGCATTACAGGCAGATTCTTTACCATTTGAGCCACCAGGAAAGCCCAAGAATACTGGAGTGGGTAGCCTATTCCTTCTCCAGCGGGTCTTCCCAGCCTAGGGATCAAACCAGGGTCTCCTGCACTGCAGGTGGATTCTTTACCAGCTGAGCTATCAGGGAAGTTTAGGTGCTTCTGTGTTAAGTGTATATACATCAATAAATGTTATATGTTATATGCTCTTCTTGTATTGATGACTTTATTATTATATAATGACCTTTGTCTTTTGTTATAGACTTTGTCTTCAAGTCTATTTTGTCAGATATGAGTATTGCTATCCCAGTTTTCCTGTAGTTTCCATTTGCATGAAATACCTTTTTCTATCCTCTCACTTTCATAATGTGTGTATCTTTAGCTCTGAAAGTGAGTTTCTTGTAAGAAGCTTTCAGATGGCTCTTGATTTTTATTCAATCAGCCACCCTATGTCTTTTGATTGGTGCATTTGGTCCATTTATAATTGGTAGGCATGTACTTATGCGTTTTGTTACTTGTTTCTGCTATTTTCTTCTTTTAGCTTCTTCCTTTATGGCTTTATGATTTGCTTTAGTGACATGCTTATGTTCCTTTCTCTCTATTTTTGTGTATCTGTTGTAGGTTTTTGATATGTGGTTACCATGGGGTTCGTGTAAGTTGATCTATTTCTATATATCTACTTGGATTCCCCTTCAAGACTGTGATAAGCAAATATTTCTTCTAATTTTATAGAGACAGAGGAAGTTGAGCAAACTAAGACTAAGGAATTTATTTCAAACAAAAGTACAAATGAAAGCCCTGGCAAAAACTAATGAAACAAAGATAAAATAATTTACCAGATATACAGTCTATGAGCCCAGTGGCTTTGGTGGGAGAGCTGGTTGTGCAGTGAGCACAAGTCACTTCTTCCCTCAGGGTGTGCTAGCGGCTATCACCTTGCTGGGAGGCCAGGCTGGAGATTGGCAGGAGGGTACCAAAGCCAGAGCCAGATGTGAGCCAAGGCTTCTCTGTTCAGTGGTCAACACCACCATGTTGGGGGTGGAATCAGGTACCAAGTTGCTGGAGCAGAAGCCCTGAGGGTCCTTTCTGAACTGTCTCTGTTCCTTCACACTCTGTGTTCTACCTCCTTGCAGCACTGGCACCTTTGCCCCAAAGTGGAGCAATGCTGGGGCAAAAGGGGTCTGCGAGGGCAATGGGTATGGGCTCAGGCATGTGCTGGGGTGGCCTTAGCATGGCAGAGGTTAGTGGTTAGGATTTGGTGCTTTCACTTTTGTGGCCCTGGTCTTAATCCTTGTTGGGGAACTGAGATCCCACAAGCAGAGCAGCCAAAACAAAACACAACAAAAAACCTATAATTGTGTTCTTCAGTGGAGTATAATAAAGGAAAAATTCTTACTTTTTCCTAATGTCTGAATCCTTAGAATTACCCCCAACCCTTTTGCTTTCATAGGTCAGTAGTTACTAGTAAGCATATGTGCTTTGACTCTTAATACATTGTAACATGAAATTCTGAAATGTGGGTTGTTTTGCAGTTGAACTGTTTCTTTCACAGGCTTTTTTTAATGTTTAATGTCAAGGACTTAGTCATAGGAGGCCCAGATGGTTTGGACACAAATGTAGCACGTAGAGAGGCTTTGCTGCAAATATTTAAACTACTGCAATTATAGAAAAATTTAGCAAAATTAATACTATATATATTTCATGACTCTAAAAATTTCCCCATATTAGTAACATTTCTGAAATCAGGATTTTTTTTTTTTAACAGTAGATGGCATCTTTTATAAACTCTGTCAGACAGGGACTGGTTATTAATCTAAGAATCTTTTACTAAAATCTTGCCAACTTCAAAGTTGGCAAAATGAGTATCTATGACTTGGAAAAAAATACTGGAGGTGATACTGGAATACTGCCTCAAGCAATGCTGTAATACCAATGTTCTTGATGACACAAAAGATATGTATGGGAAAAAAAGAGTGATAATACCGAATTTAAAAGAGACTCAGATTAATTGAACTTTGAATGCAAAGATTTTGAGGAGTATAATAAATGTATTTTATTTATATTTTTTTACATGAATGCACAAAATTTTTTTAAATGGGTAGATGAGTCTAAAATAGTTCTTTTATTAAGTATAAAATCAAAGTTTTAAACAGAAAGTATTACATCACAGTTTAGTTAGAATATTTTTCTTTCTTTGTACTGTCACAGTTTAGTTAGAATATTTTTCTTTCTTTGTACTGTGTAGGATGTATCTGACAATAGAATCTTTGAGTCAGTAAAATCTGAAAAGACAGCTACTTTTTCAGTATAATAAACTAAGATAGCACATTGGCTAGTACATGTCTTTTTGTTTAAAATTTTCTAGGAAGTTTTAAATTCACATTGAATTTATATATACTTTATGTAACTAGAACAAGAGATTAAACAACTCTAAAGCTAGTCTAATTTATGGTATTAATAAATCTCCATCTGTATTGATTAATTTTATTTAATTTAATGCAAAAAATTAATTACTATTTTTTTGTGATTATATCATGTGTGAATAATCATAAAGCAATCAAATTTCACCATGTTTTGCCTGACTGGTTGGCACTGAAACAGCAACAGTTCTAGCCTTAGAAATTCATTTGCAAAGTGACACTCATTTTCTTAGCTGTCGTTAAAACAGCAAAATTAACCATTCACCCAAATCTCTGAGCAAACTGAACTCATCACGGAATCATTTTTTTCCATGAATATCTATAACAGGTGTTTGATGAGTTATATTATTGCCACATGTGATAAGTAGTTGAGAAAGCACTTCTTGAAAAAATTATATAAAAGATAATTATTTGATTTTTAGTGGCAAGAATTTGAAAATATTTTATATCAGAAATGGTCAGGATATGGAATAAATAGTTCATGCAAAAACATTTAACAAGTTTAGGATATACGTAAAGTGAACAGGGTGCATGTGTTAGAGTCACTACTGGGCAAATTAAAAATTGCCTGGCTATTTCACAAAACCAACTAATGAGGTGGAAAATTATGTTTATAACCAAGGAGAAGAATTAGCTAAGATTAGAACTCATCTTCAACTTGGAAAAAAAATGTCAAGCTACCTTTAAACCCTGACTAAAATCAAATATTTAGTCTATGTGCTATTTTTCTATGATCTGTATGGAAATAAGCAAAGTAGCTCTGAAGGACAGCTGCACAGTCTGTTCTACACACTCCAATCTGCACTAAGTGTAACACTTGGCTTCAAAAGTTCTTACTGTCAGTGGTGTATTTCCCTAAATGGAATCTCCCTGCTAAATTCTTTATGCTACTCCTTCTTCCAATTCGAGATGTTATCACTGTTTTTCAGATCTCCTCCGGCTGAGAAAATCCCTTCAGTCAGCTCTTTTCTACTACCCATAAAAAGCAATGGAGCTGGGCACCTGATTGACCAAATAAAAACATTCAATATGGCTGAAATCCTGAAGGGAATCAGGGGTAAATCACAAACTATTACTCTTTTGTTGCTGTTGTCTACATCCCCATGTCTTTCATTGTGAGAGATCAGTTCAGTTCAGTTCAGTAGCTCAGTCATGTCCGACGTTTTGTGACCCCCGTGGACTGCAGCTCGGCAGGTATCCTTGTCCATCACCAACTCCCAGAGTTTGCTCAAACTTATGTCCATCAAGTCAGTGGTGCCATCCAATCACCTCATCCTCTGTCATGCCCCTCTCCTCCTGCCTTCAGTCTTTCACAGCATCAGGGTCTTTTCCAATGAGTCACTTCTTTGCATCACGTGGCCAAAGTATTGAAGCTTCAGGTTCAGCATCAGTCCTTCCAATGAATATTCAGGACTGATTTCCTTTAGGATGGACTGGTTGGATCTCCTTGCTGTCCAAGGGACTCTCAAGAGTCTTCTCCAACACCAAATTTCAAAAGCATCAATTCTTCAGAGCTCAGCTTTCTTTATGGTCCAACTCTTACATCCATACATGACTACTGGAAAAACCATAGCTTTGACTAGACAGACATTTGTCAGTAATGTCTCTGCTTTTTAATGTGCTGTCTAAGTTGATCATAGCTTTTCTACCAAGGAGCAAGCATCTTTTAATTTCATGGCTGCAGTCATCATCTGCAGTGATTTTGGAGCCCAAGAAAATAAAGTCTCTCACTGTTTCCATTGTTTCCCCATCTATTGGCCATGAAGTGATGGGGCCAGATGCCATGATCTTCATTTTTTGAAAAACCAGCTTTTTCATTCTCCTCTTTCACTTTCAAGAGGCTCTTTAAGTACCTCCTTACTTTCTGCCATAAGGGTGGTGCCATCTGCGTATCTGAGGTTATTGATATTTCTCCTGGCAATCTTGATTCCAGCTTGTGCTTCATCTAGCTCAGCGTTTCTCATGATGTACTCTGCAAATAAGTTAAATAAGCAGGGTGACAATATACAGATTTGACGTACTCCTTTCCTAATTTGGAACCAATCCATTGTTCCATGTCTAGTTCTAACTTAAAACTTAAATTGGCTTAAAACTTTGATTGGGTTTTCCTATAAGAGGGGAAATCATTTTTCTACTTTCCAAATATGAATTCTTTCCAACATGTCATGCTATTTACAATGGAATATAGTTTTTTAAAAGAGGGTCCAGGATAGGAGGAAGCTCAAATGGCTTCAGTTACAGTATGAGAACAAAAATAATATAAAACTACTACTGAAAAACATCTATGGAAAACAAGCCTTTCCTTAACTGAGTCTAAGAAACAGCCAGGAAGAGAAAATTTACTATATCCCATGTTAACAGTGAGCAATTTACTAAATACAGAATAGTTCCTTCACAGATACTATTAAGGGTTCTAAGGAACTCAAAAAGAAAACTGTTACTCTAATTAATTTGTTTAGAACACATTCCTTCTTAATATAACTTGGTTATTTCTGCCTTACCATGTCTGTGACATATGGCATCATTGAAAGTAAAGCACAGAGTAAATTCAGGGTCATTGCATAACAAACCACATTGCTGGATGCCCTTTCAATGAAATGGGTTAAAGGAGAAAATGATCATGTTTTTAAATGGTACAATTCAAGATGATAAGTCAAATTTCAACAAACGGAATATTTATGTGAGCTCAGATCTTAAGTTTCAAATGAAGAAAGAAAACTTCATCCCGAAAACATGCCATCCCGGGGGGGAAAAATTTTTTTTCATTATGCTTCCAAATAAGCCACAGTGAAGCAACACAGCAAGGCCTACAAAGCTAAAAAAAGAAGAAGAAAGAAAAAAATGCCTGACAGAGCTAAATCAAGAGCATTGATCAACAGGGATTTTCTCCTGATATTTCATTTCAGGATAAAAAATTCATGAGAAACTGTTTTCTTCTATTAAGGGCATCATGCCTTTGGAAACCTTTCCCATCTCCCTCAATATTTAGTGACTCTAAGAAATTTTATTGAACAGAATTCTTTTTTATTCCATAATGCTAGTAAATGTAAATGTGTTTTCCTTTCTAAAATGATGTGGTGGTGGTTTAGTCGCTCAGTCATGTCTGACTCTTGTGACCGCATGGATTGTAACCTACCAGGCTCCTCTGTCCATTGGATTTTCCAGGCAAGAATATTGGAGTGGGCTGCCGTTTCCTTCTCCAGTTCTAAGATGGTGGTGGATGCCAATGATTTTGTGTTCAACTCCTCACACAAGAGGGTAAACTCCTATAGATGGTAAACTGACCACAAGAGAGTACCTATAAGGGTAGCTATCTCAGGCCAGGCTGTTTATCCATGGAGAAGATATTTTTAATTGGAGAAGTTTCTCAGCACCTTTCAATTTGTACATTTTAGATGGTGTCTACATGATCAGGCAACACTATGTGGAAGTACCTCAAAAACACATATACAACAAGCAGTTCATGCAGTTCAATATTTTTTTAAAAAATCCAATCAACCAATACAATATTGTAAAGTAAAAAATAATAATAATAAAATAAAATTGAAAAAAATTATAAACACCTAAAAAAAGATATAAAGCAATGCCAAGCTAGTTAAAATAAAAACTTAACCAAAATGATCATGCAAAAAAAAAAGAAATGAACAGAAGATCTACATAGATATTTCTCCAAAGAGGACATTCGGATGGCCCAAAACACATGAAAAACTGCTTGACATCACTAAATGTTAGGAAAATGAAAGTCAAAACTACAGTGAGTATCCTCTCACATTGGTGAGAAGAGCCATCAACAAAAAGCCGGCAAATAATAAATGCTGGAGAGGCTGTGGAGAAAGGGAACCCCTCTTACACTGTTGGTGGGAATGTAAACTGATACAGCCACTGTGCAGAACAGTAGGGAGATTCTTTAAAAAACTAAAAACAGAGCTACCGTGTGACCCAGCAATTCCACTCTTGGGTGTATATACAGATAAAAACAATTTGAGAAGTTGCATGCACCCCAATGTTCATTGCAACATTGTTTACAATAGCCAGGACATGGAAGCAACCTGAATGTCCATAGACAGAGAAATTAAGAAGATGCAATACATATATAAAATGGAATATTGCTCAGTCATAAAAAGGAGTAATTATTTCACCACTGCAGTGAAATGTCATACATGAGACAGAGTGAAGTCAGAAAGAGAAAGAAAGACATATGTTATATCATTTATATGTGAAATCTAGAAAAGTGATGAGCTTATTTGCAAAGCAGAAATGAGTCACAGACATAGAAAACAAACATGGTTTCCAAGGTGGGAAGGGGAGGTGAAATGAATTGAGAGATTGGGATTGACATATATACAGTACTATGTATAAAGCAGATAAGTAATAAGAACCTAGTGTATAGCACAGGGAACTCTACTCAGTGGCCTTTGGTGACCTAAATGTGAAGGAAATCTAAAGAGTGGACATATGTATATGTATAACTGATTCACTTTGTTATACAGCAGAAACTAACATAATATTCGTAAAAACAACTATCCTCCAATAGTCCCGAATAGTTAGTCCTCCAATCACATTGGTAGGACTGATGCTAAAGCTGAAGTTCCAGTATGTTGTTCACCTGATGCAAAGAGCTAACTCATTGGAAAAGACCCTGATGCTGAAAAAGATGGAAGGCAGGAGGAAAGGGGGACAACAGAGGATGAGACGGTTGGATGGCACCACCGACTCGATGCACATGAGTTTGAGCAAGCTCTGGGAGATAGTGAAGGACAGGGAAACCTGGCATGCTTTAAGCCATGGGGTCGAAAAGATTTGGACATGACTGAGAGACTGAATAACAACAATACTCCAATAAAAAATAAACACACACACGTACACACAATATTGCTTTGTATTTATATGACATGGACTATACAAATGTTGTTGTTTTTGTTGTTTAATCAAAGTTGTGTCCCACTCTTTCATGACCCCATGGAGTGCAGCATGCCAGGCTCCTCTGTCCATAGGATTTCCCAGGCAAGAACGCTGGAGTGGGTTGCCATTTACTTCATCATGGGATCTTCGCAACTCAGGGATTGAACCTGAGTCTCCTGCACTAGCAGGTGGATTCTTTACCACACCAGGGAAACCCCTGTACAAATAAGTGAAGTGAAGTCGCTCAGTCGTGTCCAACTCTTTGTGACCCCGTGGACTGTAGCCCACCAGGCACCTCCACCCATGCACCCCAATGCACCCCATTCTCCAGGCAAGAATACTGGGGTGGGTTGCCATTTCCTTCTCCAGGGGATCTTCCCAACCCAGGGATTAAACCCAGGTCTCCTGCATTGCAGGCAGACGCTTTAACCTCTGAGCTACCAGGGATATAAATAAGGCCTATGTAAATTGGAAAGTGATGGCAGGAAAAGAAAATGGCCCAAACTGCTTTTCTTTACTTTCTAATTGTGCTCAATATCAAAGTCTGTAATAGTATAGAGATTTTATTTATGTATTTTTTTCTACATAAGGTATTTATTCTTGAAAGTAAAAGCATCAGTGGAACATAGAAGAGTTCAGAAATAGACTGAAGTACATATAAGAATTTAGTGTATGACTAGAGTTTCCAATAAGAGAGAAAAAGGCGGATTATTAAACAAATGATGTTAGCAAAAATGGTTATCCAATTAAAAGAAAATAAAGGCAAACCCCTACTTCATATCACTGACCAAAATGTCTCACATAAATTGAATTTTTTAAGGAAAATGAAAACAAATAATAGAAAAATTAGGGAAGTCATTCTAACCTTGAGATAGGAGAGACCCTTCTAAACAACATAAGAAATCAGGATCATATGAGGAGGAAGAAATCTATTTAAAGAATAAAAATATTGAGGCAAAAGACATCGTAACAGAGACAGGACTAATATGGAAGGCCTTTTGTGGCACCATGACATCTCAGTGGCAGGAGGAAAGAAGAGGCAGAATGCCTTGTCTTCTACCATTATCTTTCTGTGCTAACATCTGCTGAAAAGCAGATCATCCTGACTTCATTTGTAGCCCCTTGCTCTGGGGGCTGCACTGCCTCTCACAGAGGATAGCAAGGTCATGTTGAATCTGACTGACTCAGTTCCAGCTTCTTCCATAAAATCCAAATGTGGCAGTCAGAGTAATGGCCCCCACAAACACGTCTACCTGTTAATCCCTGGAACCTGTGACTATGTTATCTTAACACAGCAAGAAGAAATTTGCAAGTACGATTGTATCATGAATGTTTAAAACTGAGTAAAATTTAAAATCCGTAAAATTTACCAATTTAGAGTATACAATTCAGTGGTTTTTGGTATATTCACTAAATATACTTTGCTGACCTTTGCTGACAAAGGTCCGTCTAATCAAAGATATAGTTTTTCCAGTAGTCATGTATGGATGTGAGAGTTAGACCATAAAGACAACTGAACACCAAAGAATTGGTGCTTTTGAACTGTGGTGTTGGAGAAGACACTTGAGAGTCCCTTTGACAGTGAAGAGATCAAACCATATGATCGTAAAGGAAATCAGTCCTGAATATTCAATGGAAGGGTTGATGCTGAAGCCGAAGCTCCAATACTTTGATCACCTGATGCAAAGAGCCGACTCATTAGAAAAGACCCTGATGCTGGGAAAGACTGAAGGCAGGAGGAGAAGGGGCCGATGGAGTGCAAGATGGTTGGATGGCATCACTAACTCAATGGACATGAGCTTGAGCAAGCTCCAGGGATGGTGAAGGACAGAGAAGCCTGGAGTGCTGCAGTCCATGGGGTCACAAAGAGTTGGACACAATTAAGTGACTGAACAACAAGTATATTCACAAACTTGTGTAACCATCACCACAATCAATTCTGGAACATTTTCATTATCTACCCCCCAAATTCTATATCCAATAGCAGTCACTATCCATTTCCCTCCGATTCTCTCAGTTCTTGCAAACCATTAATTTACTTTCTATAGATTTGCCTATACTAGATTTACATATAAGTGGAATAATACAATATGTACTCTTTTTGACTGGCTTTTTCCATCTAGCATAAAGTTCAACATTCATCCATATTGTAGCATCTATCAGTACTTCATTCCTCTTTATTGCCATATAATATTTCATTATTCAGTTATATCATATTTTACCTATCCATTTATCAGCTTATGGACATTTGTCTCCACTTTATGGCTATAATGACTAATGCTTTGATGAATGTCCATGAACAAGTTTTACATGACATGTTCTGATTTCCATGGGGTTGAGCCTAGTTGTAGATTTTCTGGGTCAGATGGTTTGCCAACTGTTTTCCAAGGAGCCAGCACTACTTTACATTATGACCAGCAGTGCATGAGGATTCCAGATTCTCCACATCCTCACCGACACTTGCTATTACCTGTCTTCTTGATTACAGCCAACCTAGTGGATGTGAAGTGGTATCTCGTTGTGATTTTGATATGCAGTCTTCGAATGGTTAATGAAGTTGAGCATCTTTCCATGTGCTTACTGGCCATTTATGTATTCTTTGGAGTAATATCTCTTCAGATCCCTCTTCATCTACTTTTAACTGGGTCATCTGTCATTTTATTGTTGAGTGGCAAGCATGTTTTATTTATTCTGAATATAGGCTCCTTGTCATATATATGATATGCAAATATTTTTTCCCATTCTAGTTTATCTTTTCACATTACATGGATTCTTCGAAGCACAAAAGTGCAATTTGTCTCTTTTCTTTTGTCATTCATGATTTTGTTCATATCTAAGAAGGTTTTAACTAACTACATGTCATGAAGATTCATTCCCATGTTTAATTCAAATAGTTATATAATTTTAGCTCTTACATTTAAGTCCATCATCCACTAGGAATATTTTTTGTGTGTGTGATATAAGAAAGTGATTCAAATTAATTCTTTTGCTTGTATATATACAGTTGTCTATTTGTTGAAAAGACTACCCTTTCCCTACTGAATTGTCTTGGTACATTTGTTGAAAGTCAAGTGAGTTACATCTATATTCTAAGAAAGTGAGAGGAAACACATTACAATGTAATGTGCACAGTGTGGTCTTTTTTTAACAAAAACCCAGTGTAACGTTATATGTGTGTGTGTGTATTTGTATTTATAGGTAGGGCTGGTTATGCCATATTTGTATAGAGATGCATTTTGCATTCCTGCTTCCTGGCTGTTGTTCCATTCTCTTCACATGTCCTAATGTCCCTGATGCACTGATAACAGTCAGTGCAGCTCCTGTTTGTATAATTGATAGTTACTTCTTCCTAGCACTAGCAATGTTTATATTGCCCTTTGAGATTTCAAAGGGCTTCTACCATGTCTAAAACTATGCTGAATTTACAATCTGGCCTCTCATACATTTCCTTTGTGTACTCTCTTGCTTCTCGCCAGTGAAAATTTTCATTTTCACAAGTTACAAGATATTTTTCTTAGTACTCTTGCTGCACATCTAGCCAAATCACTTGTTTGCTTTTTACCAGGCATTGTGGGTCTAAACTTTTCACCTTAACATAAATTAATGGCAGAAAAAAAGATCATGTTAAGATAAATAACCAGGTTGAAAAATTTTTAAAGGAAAAGAATTGGCTCAGTGGCCATGATATAAGCCATTAAAAACATGAGATGGAACACTGATATTTACAGGCCTAAAGTTACTTTGCCAACAAAGGTCCGTCTAGTCAAAGTTATGGTTTTTCCAGTAGTCATGTATGGATGTAAGAGCTGGACTATAAAGAAATCTGAGCACTAAAGAATTGATGCTTTTGAACTGTGGTATTGGGGAAGACTCTTGAGAATCCCTTGGACTGCAAAGAGATCCAACCAGTTGATTCTAAAGGAAATCAGTCCTGAATATTCAATGGAAGGGCTGATGCTGATGCTGAAGCTGAAACTCCAATACTTTTGCCACCTAATGCAAAGAACGAACTCATTGGAAAAGACTCTGATGCTGGGAAAGATTGAAGACAGGAGGAGAAGGGTGTGACAGAGGATGAGGTGGTTGGATGGCATCACTGACTCGATGGACATGAGTTTGAGCAAGCTTTGGGAGCTGGTGATGGACAGGGAGGCCTGGCATGCTGCAGTCCATGGGGTTGCAGAGTTGGACACAACTGAGCAACTGAATTGAACTGAAAGCTAGAGGGCAATGAGGAATTGTCACTCTGACAGCTTTACTCCTTTATCATGCTCTCTGGATTACATTGGATGACCAACCACAACAAAAATTTATTTATTGTGCCGTTTGGGGGTGCTGCAATGGATCCATTTATCTAGGTGCTAAACTCTGGGAAATGACCAACTTAATCAACCATTCAAAGTGGAACATGTTAGTCTGAAAATTGCAAACTTTTTAATGATTAACTAATTCATATTAGCCCTTTGGTAAACTATTTAACTCTTTGCAAATGGCCCTTATAATACCCACATAATTAAGTAACCATTTTTTTGTAAGTTATACACATAATACCCCACCCATGTGTGCATAAACTAAGATTATACATGCTGGCAGTTCTCTCTACCACCAAAACATGCTTTTTCTACATTAAATATTTCCCATTAGAAATAAACCAACTTATAGCCTACTGCTGCCTCTTGAGAAATTTGTATGCAGGTCAGGAAGCAACAGTTAGAACTGGACATGGAACAACAGACTGGTTCCAAATAGGAAAAGGAGTACGTCAAGGCTGTATATTGTCACCCTGCTTATTTAGCTTCTATGCAGAGTACATCATGAGAAACGCTGGGCTGGAAGAAACACGAGCTGGAATCAAGATTGCTGGGAGAAAACTCAGTAACCTCAGATATGCAGATGATACCATCCTTATGGCAGAAAGTGAAGAGGAACTGAAAAGCCTCTTGATGAAAGTGAAAGTGGAGAGTGAAAAAGTTGGCTTAAAGCTCAACATTCAGAAAACGAAGATGATGGCATCTGGTCCCATCACTTCATGGGAAATAGATGGGGAAACAGTGGAAACAGTGTCAGACTATTTTGGGGGGGCTCCAAAATCACTGCAGATGGTGACTGCAGCCATGAAATTAAAAGATGCTTACTCCTTGGAAGAGGAGTTATGACCAAACTAGATAGCATATTGAAAAGTGGAGACATTACTTTGCCAACAAAGGTCCGTCTAGTCAAGGCTATGGTTTTTCCTGTGGTCATGTATGGATGTGAGAGTTGGACTGTGAAGAAAGCTGAGTGCCAAAGAATTGATGCTTCTGAAGTGTGGTGTTGGAGAAGACTCTTGAGAGTCCCTTGGACTGCAAGGAGATCCAACCAGTCCATTCTGAGGGAGATCAGCCCTGGGATTTCTTTGGAAGGAATGATGCTAAAGCTGAAACTCCAGTACTTTGGCCACCTCATGCGAAGAGTTGACTCATTGGAAAAGACTTTGATGCTGGGAGGGATTGGAGGCATGAGCAGAAGGGGACAACAGAGGATGAGATGGCTGGATGGCATCACTGACTCGATGGATGTGAGTCTGAGTGAACTCCGGGAGATGGTGATGGACAGAGAGGCCTGGCGTGCTGTGATTCATGGGGTTGCAGAGAGTCGACATGACTGAGCGACTGAACTGAACTGAACTGATCCAGTAATATCTATCCTCCATCACTGAGTATTTCAAAGAATTTGGTTATACTTACAAAGTAATAATCTGCTACCATTCAGTCATGTTTTCTCAAAATAACATTGTGAAGTGGTTGTGGTTTTACAAGGAAAAAAAAAGATGTCTAAGTAAATGTTTACATTGTCTCTCTCTCTTATACACACACACAAACACATACAATTTTGCCTTAGAACCTGGCATCTAGGATACAAATTATTCATGCTAAAAATCACCAAGTGTCCATTTTATGACATATTAAGTTATAAGAACAAAACCCAAAATCTATAAGAAGATAGTTTAGCCTGCTTAACATTCACTAAATATTGCTTACCTGTCATTGACAAGCCTCCCTAGCAGATGTCAACAAAACTGCTTGCTCTGATTCAATTCAGACTTTTGCTAAACGTGTATTAGGTGACAGTAAACACAAACGCAAAGATATGCTCTCCACTGTTCAAGTTTAGTTGCGAGACAGACATTTGGTTTAGAGGGGTAAATAGGATGATACAGAACCAAAAGGTAGGAGGTGATTTAGTCTGTTTAGGTAGGGGCAAAGTGTAGAGGGATTGGAGAAGGAAATGGCAACCCACTCCAGTGTTCTTGCCTGGAGAGTCCCAAGGACAGGGGAGCCTGGTGGGCTGCTGTCCATGGGGTCACATAGAGTCGGACACGACTGAAGTGACTTAGCAGCAGCAGCAGCAGCAAGGTGTAGAGGGAGGACAGGGAGTCATGAAGGATTACTAGAATAGATAACCCTTAAGCTAGATCTTGACTCCTAAATAGAGAGCCAGGATGTATTTATGAAAAAGTTATGCTGGGAAAGATGTTAGAGCTCTTCTGGGAAGTACTCAATTCATCATTAGAAAAAAAAATCCACGTGTTCCTATGTGATGAATTTCTGACCTGTGCTTATGCACCACTGGAACTGGCAAAGGGCAGACATGAGGCAGGGAGCAAAATGAGAACAGGAGGCAACCTCTGGATACACTGGGTGTACTGAGTGATGGGATCAAGACAACTCTTACCTCCAACCCTGGTAGGAGACGTGTAGAATCAATGGAGGGAGGAGAAAATAAATAAATCAGAGAAAGCAAAAGGGAACTCAGAGGTTCCTGGATGACATCACAAGCAGACCTTTGGCTACTTGCCCTCCTAAAAATAGAAGCATCACCAGAGACATTTGGCAGGATGCCAATGACCCTGAGCTCAGAGTTCAGGGAAGAATTCTTCGGTTGGAAATGCTTGAAATCAAGGGTGAATGACTGTTTAAATGACAGGCAACATGATTTAGTGTTCGAGTTTAGGCTCAGGCCACCACTTTCTGTTTGACTTAGAATAAACAACTTATTCTCTGTTTACCTTTTTTTTTTTTTTT
>SJYQ01009268.1:295843-331764 GCA_006410935.1 Redunca redunca
TCCAGTGTTCTTGCCTGGAGAGTCCCAAGGACAGGGGAGCCTGGTGGGCTGCTGTCCATGGGGTCACATAGAGTCGGACACGACTGAAGTGACTTAGCAGCAGCAGCAGCAGCAAGGTGTAGAGGGAGGACAGGGAGTCATGAAGGATTACTAGAATAGATAACCCTTAAGCTAGATCTTGACTCCTAAATAGAGAGCCAGGATGTATTTATGAAAAAGTTATGCTGGGAAAGATGTTAGAGCTCTTCTGGGAAGTACTCAATTCATCATTAGAAAAAAAAATCCACGTGTTCCTATGTGATGAATTTCTGACCTGTGCTTATGCACCACTGGAACTGGCAAAGGGCAGAAATGAGGCAGGGAGCAAAATGAGAACAGGAGGCAACCTCTGGATACACTGGGTGTACTGAGTGATGGGATCAAGACAACTCTTACCTCCAACCCTGGTAGGAGACGTGTAGAATCAATGGAGGGAGGAGAAAATAAATAAATCAGAGAAAGCAAAAGGGAACTCAGAGGTTCCTGGATGACATCACAAGCAGACCTTTGGCTACTTGCCCTCCTAAAAATAGAAGCATCACCAGAGACATTTGGCAGGATGCCAATGACCCTGAGCTCAGAGTTCAGGGAAGAATTCTTCGGTTGGAAATGCTTGAAATCAAGGGTGAATGACTGTTTAAATGACAGGCAACATGATTTAGTGTTCGAGTTTAGGCTCAGGCCACCACTTTCTGTTTGACTTAGAATAAACAACTTATTCTCTGTTTACCTTTTTTTTTTTTTTTCTTTCTAAAATGGGGAAATAATAGTGTCTACCTCACAGAACTGTTACATAGATTAGAATGTTAATATGTGCAAATAACTCAGAACAGCCAGAATCCAGGCAGAGAAACCAAACCCTAAGGACCTATTTTCAAGTATGTTGGATGTGCTGAAAGATTAAACAGGGGGCAATGAAGCAATTCAGACATTAACAAGCAGAGAAAGTCTCTCTACCCTATAGGTCTGGAAAGCAAAGGGAGGAGGTAGTTTCAACAGTACCTAAGAGCTAGAGCTTTCTGGAAGAAGCTGGAACCATAAGAAAGACATAGGGACTTCTGGATATCCTACTGGAAACATATATAAATATGAGGATATAGCCTGGCTCCAGACCTCCAACCTTTTGCCAGTGTCTATTTTCTGAAATGTGCTAGAAGTCAGTTGGTAACAGAGTCTAGAAAATATAGTTATCTGGGAAAGGAGGAGGGCAGGAAATAGATCTGATGCCAAGTAGTCAAGTGACTGGAAGTTCCCTCAATAAATGTTAGCAGCTATTATTATATTTTATGTTTGATCTGGGATAGAGCAGTCAGTTTGCTTCCCTCTACCCAGGAAATGATGATTCTGGGCTGATTCTAAATTCTTCTGTGAGAAGCTTCCAGTTATAGCTATAAATAAATTCTGAAATTTGGAATAAAAGTCAATGCCAGAGGAATCAGACAGTAGCTGACATCATGAGGCTGGCCATAGAGTACATGGAGAAGGTAAATAAAACTTGAATATGAAGCATTAGGAAACACTGACATTTAAAAGAAAGAGGAAGATACAAATCAGAAATGGAGCATAATTTGTAAAAACACTGAATCACCGTGATATACAACTGAAACTAATAAAATATTATACATCAACTATACTTCAATTTTAAAAAAAGCATCCAAATTGTATAAGAAGTAAAATTGCCTTCATTTGTAGTGACATAGCATAGACTTAAAGATTCTATAAAAAAACTGCTAGAACTAATAAGCAAATCCAGTAAATTTGCAGGATTCAAAAGCAGTATACAAAAAAGCAGTTGTGTTTCTATCAACTACCAGAAAAAGAAATTAAGAAAACAACTCCATTTACAATAGCATCAAAAGAATAAATACCCAAGAATAAATTTCAACAAAGAGGTGAGAAATCTGTTCACTGAGAATTATAAGACATTTTTGAAAGAAACGGCAGAAGGCCCTAACAAACGGAGATATTCCATGTTCATGGATTAGAAAAAATGAGTTCGGGAGATCTAAGGTACAACCTGGTGATTATAGTTAGTCATACTGTATTATATACTTGAAGTTGCTAACAGAGTAGGTCTTAAATGTTCTCACCACAAAAAAAGAAATGGTACTTATGTGATCTGATGTTGGTGTTAGCCAATGCTATATTTGGCAACATATGCGTGTATCAAATCAACACGCTGTATACTTTAAACATACAGAAAGTTATATGTCAGTTATATCTCAAGGAATCTGGAAAAAAAATACACAGGGGTTCTTCTTCTGTCATCCCTTCCTTGAACTCATATTACATTAATAGTTGAACCTGAACAGTTTTATTGTCTCCGATATTTTCAGATACACTAATTTTTTTGTTCCCAGATTTCAGCCTTGATTACTAGGATTAGATCTTATGTTTATTTTACAGTCATCACCTTCCCAATGTGACCAACACACATTTAGCAGTCATTGAATAGTTTAGGGGTGAGAACTTCTAAAGAAGACAGTTTCTCTTGGTAACTAAGTAATAGACCTAGACCCTGAGGATATCCAATTACTCTCTCCTTTTCCTCCAACTCTGAAATTAAAGAAATCTCTGCCTAACTCATTGAGCTTACTTAGCTCCTACTATTCCCCTGTGGAGGTAATTAGGGTTAGATGGGTAATTAGAGTTAGATGAGGAATAGGGTTAGATGCGATGAAGCAGAACTAAGCAAGATGGAACAACTGTATGCCTTACCTTCATCTTATTTATTCAACTATAGCCAGCCCCACTTCCAACCTGACTATATCTACTGCTATGATTATCAGTCACTGCTTTTATACTTCAACTGTCAGGAAAGCCATATGTATAGAAATCCAGCCTTTCATTTCAAGTTTTCTGTTCAAAAAAAGGCATGGGATATGGACGATGGACTAGATTTCAAATTCTATTTTTGTCACTTACTAGCTGAAGTCACTCAGTCATGTCAGACTCTTTGTGACCCCATGGACTGTAGCCTACCAGGCTCCTCCCTCCATGGGATTCTCCAGGCAAGAGTACTGGAGTGGGTTGCCATTTCCTTCTCCAGGGAATCTTCCCGACCCAGGGATCGAACCCTGGTCTCCTGCATTCCAGGCAGACACTTTAACCTCTGAGCCACCAGGGAAGTGACTATATATTCATTCCCTAGGGATGCCATAATAAAATATCATAAACTTGGGACTTCCCTGGTGATCCAGGGGTTAAGAATCTGCCTTGAAATGCAGGAGACATGGGTTCAATCCCTGGTCAGGGCACCAAGACCCCACATGCTGCAGAGCTACTGAGCCCATGCAGCACAACCAGAGAGTCTGTGCTTCACAATGAAAGATGCCACGTGACGTGACCAAGATCCTCTGTGCCACCAAACAATTGTTGTTGCTGTTCAGTTACTCAGTTGTATCCAGCTCTTTGTGACCCATGGACTGCAGCACGCCAGGCTCCAGGCTCCCTGTCCTTCACCATCTCCCTGAGCTTGCTCAAACTCATGTCCATTGAGTCAGTGATGCCATCCAACCATCTCATCCTCTGTCACCCACTTCTCCTCCTGCCCTCAATCTTTATAAATAAAGAAATATTTTTGTAAAGTATCATAAACATAGAGGTCTAAAACAACAGAAATTCATTATCTCACAGTTCTGGAGGCCAGACGTCTAAAATCAGAATGCCAGAAGGCCCATGGCCCCTCTGAAGTCAGTAGGGGAATCATTCATTGCCTCTTCCTAGCTTCCAGTGGTGTAACTAGTCTGAAAGCAAACACCTTCCCTCCAGATGGAAAGTCATTCAGTGGGTAGCTCCACTGAGTTCAGCTCCTTGTTTCGCTCTCATTCCTCTAATTCACTGAAGCAAAAGGCTAAAGAGAGGACGCCTTCTTTCCTTCAGACAAGTTTCTTGCTCAGCTCACTTCCCGTCTCTACGTTAGAACAAGGGCAGGGGTTACTGGACGCGAGGGTTTGCTGTTCACGTGAAGCAGTAGCACCTTCCAGGTTTTATAAATCTGAAACAATCTTGTTGTCTTTTCTATAATTAGGATGTAAGCCAGCCCATGTCAGGCTGGCTCATTCAGCGACCCAGGCACCGTGACTGCTCCAGAAATGCGGTGCCGAGTCTGTGGCATAAAGAGAACAAAGATTTTCCTGAGAGAAAACCTTGAAAGCCAAGAAACGATAACCTTTTCTCACACTGAGGGGTGGGGGCAGGAGAGTAGTAAAATAGCAAACAAACCCATGTCCTTTCTTAGGCTTTCCTGTCTGCAAAGGGATTCGGGGCCCATGTGAGTTCCTTCCCAGGCATGGCCTGACAATGTTAAAACTGCCTAGCAGGCTCCCCATGGCATCAGACACTTACGAGGTTGTAAGTTTATGTCCCTAGAAGACAAATATCCTAACCTAGTACCTCTTTCCTCCCATGTTCACACACAAGGAACCTTGTAAAGAGTTTACAGAACTTGACCATTTGCATATCCTCTAGGGTTACTCCTCCACTGACAAGAGGCAGCCGTGGAGAGAGAAGCATCTTTCTAGGAAGTAGGACACACAGGACAGGTCACTGTCCCTTCTGTGGTAAGTGGATGTCACACTTTCCTCCTTTCTTCTCTGAAGCCTTTCCAAATCAACCCTAAATGTGCTTGTCACTGAACTATTGGCATCCTTTAGCTAAAATTCTCTGGAACTTGGCATTCAGTTGGGTATATCTTTCCTTTTCTCCTTTGCCTTTCGCCTCCCTTCTTTTCTGAGCTCTCCTCAGACAACCACTTTGCCTTATTAAATTTCTTTTTCTTGGGGATGGTTTTGGTCACTGCCTCCTGTACAAGGTTATGAACCTCTGTCCATAGTTCTTTAGGCACTCTGCCTACCAGAGCTAATCTCTTGAATCCACTTGTCATCTCCAAAGTATAATCACAAAGGATTTGATTTAGGCCATACCTGAATGATCTAGTGGTTTCCCCTACTTTCTTCAACTTAAGCCTGAATTTTTCAATAAGGAGCTCATGATTTGAGCCACAGTCAGCTCAGAGTTGGGCCATAAAGAAGGCTGAGTGCCGAAGAATTGATGCTTTCGAACTGTGGTGCTGGAGAAGACTCTTGAGAGTCCCTTGGACTGCAAGAAGATAAAACCAGTCAAATCTAAAGGAAATCAACCCTGAATATTCATTGGAAGTACTAATGTTGAAACTGAAGCTCCAATACTCTGGCCACCTGATGCAAAGAGCTGACTTATTGGAAAAGACCCTGATGGTAGGAAAGATTGAGGGCAGGAGGAGAAGTGGACGACAGAAGATGAGATGGTTGGATGGCATCATTGACTTGATGGACATGAGTTTGAACGAACTCCAGGAGATAGGGAAGGACAAGCAAGCCTGGCATGCTGTAGTCCATGGGAGAGTCCATGCAAAGAGTCGGACACAACTGAGCAACTGAACAACAGCTAATATTAATAAGTGACATTGTCACACAGTCACCTCCATTAGTTCATAGTTCATTCTCTACTCTGCTTCCTCTGTGAGTACTTTGCTTTCCTGTTTCAGCTCTTAGTCCCCTCAGCCTTGCAGCATAGCTCAGGTGTGAAAGCCTGTATCTCTCATTATATTATAAATCCCTTTATATAAGGGATTCAGTTCACCACTCATCACCTCCTCCTGAAGGCCTTGCATCTTGCTCAAAAATTCTTATTGAATAAAAAATAGAGGTGCTTTTATGGGATTTTTTTTCATTTAATATGTCCATAAATTCTTGACAGACACTGCTCTTCTTTGGAAACACCTATTTCCAGTATGCTATGCTCTTCTTCCCTTCTATCAACACACCCATAAATACACACATTCACACTTTGTAGTTCAAGAAGAACTATCAACCAGTTAATAAATATTTCATGAGCTACACCCAATAAGACCCGGGCTCTGTTGCTCCTTCATATGTATTATCTTTCTGATGTAAACACACCTATGCATTTAAAGAATGAAGAAAGCAAAAACAACAGTAACAATAAAAATCAAAGATCAAATAGCCAAAAAAGACAAAATCTGCTATCTTACTCCTGGAATTCCAGGAAGCAATCCTAATGCTACCTTCATATAAGAATAAATGAGGGGACTTCCCTGCTGGTCCAGTGGTTAGGTATCTGTTGCTACCTTTACCCTTAGAAATACCCCAGGACCCTTTTGCTTCTTTAGAAGCATTTGAGTGTAGAACAAGCTCTTTCTTCAGAGAGGCATTCAAACCCCAACAGGGAATAAGAGGCTCTACGATTAACTGAAGAAGAGAGAGAATGGTTTGCCAGTCAGACTGTAGCAGGGGTAGAGGATTCACCCCTCCATTACCCTGCCATCGGCTTAAATAAACCAAAGCTGGCCATGTAGATACATGGTGAAAGGGCATTCTAGGAAGAAGAAAGAACAAAGGCAGAGTCCCTTGGAGGGGAGCTGGTTAGCATATCTGAGCAAGGGAAATGGAGTCAGCACAATTGGAGAGGAGTGGGAAAGGGAAAGAGATAAAGGGGAACCAAATGGCATAGGGCCTTGCATGGTGAAGGACCCTTAACAATGCACTATGTTTAATGCACTATGAAGTTCTTTTAAAACATTTTTATTTTTTTTAATTTTTTTTACTTTATTTTACTTTACAATACTGTATTGGTTTTGCCATACATCAACTTGAATCTGTCACAGGTGTACATAAATTCCCAATCCTTAACCCCCCTCCCACCTCCCTCCCCATACCATCTCTCTGGGTCATCCCAGTGCACCAGCCCCAAGCATCCTGTACCCTGCATTGAACCTAGACTGGCGATTCGTTTCTTACATGATATTATACATGTTTCAATGCCATTAAAATTGTTTTTCATAAGGCAATTTTATTCCCTTGTATATACTCTATATATGTATATTGGTATATCAGTTCACTGTTTATGAAGCAGTAACCTATCATTTCACCAAATTCTCATGACAGTCCTTTGAGTCTTTGGTTTCAAATTAGTTATTTTTCCCTTCACTATTCTACTGCTTCCTATAACTACAAAAGGTCACTTTGGATATCCAATAGGCAGTTGAAAATACCGCCTGAGATTCTGCAGTTTAATATGGGTACATGAAGCCCGGACATCAGGCGTCCTGGGTTCTGAGGCTGCTCTGCAAACCTTGAGCTGTCCCTCCACCTTCTGTGCCTCACTTTGTTGGTGGTGCTCAGTTGCCAAGTTGTGTCCACCTTTTCTCAGCTCCATGACTGCAGCATGTGAGGCTTCTCTGTCCCTCACCATCTCCCGGAGTTTGCCAAGGTTGATGTTCACTGAATGAACATGTGCCTCAGTTTATGCATCTATAAATCAGGGAGGCTTGACCAGATCACCGGTTTCCAAATTTGGCTAAGCACCAAAACTATCTGAAGGCCTTAATAAATGTAATCGTCTTGATCCCCCTCCCAGAATATCTGCCAGGGGATGAAGATCAAAAGTCTGTATTTTAAAAGCTTTCCAGGTGATTCTGATGAGAAGTCAGGTCTGGAAATTTCTAAACCAGATGATGTCTCAAGTTCCTGCTTGCTCTAAAACTATGAAAAACCATATTTTTCTTTTGTATCCATTGCTTTTTGTGCAAATCAGTCTTTAGACCCAGACACTGGGTTCCTCTCTGTGGCCTGGAGAAAACAGACTTGGATAGTGAGATTTGCAAGACCTCAGAATTAATGGCTTTGACTATATTCTGGGCCAACAGGACCACATGAGAGCATAGTTTTCTTTTCTTTATTTTCCAACAGTAGACTTAAGTGAAAGAACTCACATATTTGCCAGAAGAGTCTAACTGTTCTCATCAATGTAAGGGTTTATTACTATTATTTTCATTTGTTAACATTTCCAGTTAGACTTTAAAAGCCATCTAAAATACGGAAGAAACAATGTCTTGTGTCTTATTTAATAAAATACACTAAAATGATAAAATCAAGATATGTAGTTTTCAATAAATTACTGATGCACAGATGGTGTTAAGGGGAAAACAACAAAGACAAGGAAACAGGCACCTAACCATTACAAATTTTAAAGTTTAGATTTATTTTATTTTTCTTTGTAGTTCAAATAGGATTTTTTCAGCTTCTGGAAAATCAAACTAATAACCCAACTCAAAAAAAGAGTAATATATAAACCACAAAGCTAATTTTTTGGTTGATACAACAAAAGGCATAACATAACTTAGGAAGTCTAATACTTTAAAGTCTACCAGGAATTGAATAAGTGTAATTAACTAATCCTGTTCTTTCTTTTCTCCCTGTAAGTCACTGATTACATAGCGTAAGATTCAGTTTTAAGACAATGCCTTAAAGTCTTCCACTGGAGACTCCTCTCCAGATTCACACTGCCCAGTCGCCTCTGGGCCAATGAGTGATTTTGTTGTTGTTGTCATTGTGTAGTCACTCAGTTGTGTCCGACTCTTTGCTGCCTCATGGATGGTAGCCCGCCAGGCTCCTCTTCCATGGGCTGTCCCAGGCAAGAATACTGGAGTGTGTTGCCATTTCCTTCTCCATGGATGAGTTATTTTACCAACCATAAATCCACTGTTACTAAATCCAGGCTGCAGTTCTTCATCTTACTCACAATTATAACAGGAAAACAGTTGTCTTTCTAAAATCATGATACTCAATATTCATCTATATGTTTAACAAGAATTCTATAAGTTAGGCATATAAAATGATGACTCAGTCTGCAGCTGCTTTGAACATTCTAGAAGAGAAGGCACATGAGCAAATAACTTGATAGTGCAATAGTGTACTAAAAAGCAAAATTCTGCAGTGCATCAGGGATAGTGTCACGGCAAAAGAGATATTTGAAGTAAGTCTTGAGAAGTAAGTAGCATTTGCCCTGTAGTCAAAGGAGAAAAGCCCTTCCAACAGAGAAACCATGGAGCAAAAAGCTCTTGAAGGCATGATGGGAATATATTTGAGGAGACAATATGAGCTGGGTGATGGCTGTGAAGAGCTGGTTAGCATTTCCACTACAGCTTTTTCTGTGTGACAATTATGATATCCTTTTTTTAATATGTCTTCCTTTCAAGAATTGGTTTAAAGCCCCTGAAACACTAACAAATTCTTTGAAAATATCTGCTTCTTCAGTTCAGTTCAGTTCAGTTCAGTCGCTTAGTCGTGTCCAACTCTGTGACCCCATGAATTGCAGCACGCCAGGCCTCCCTGTCCATCACCAACTCCTGGAGTTCACTCAAACTCACGTCCATCGAGTCAGTGATGCCATCCAGCCATCTCATCCTCTGTCATCACCTTTTCCTCCTGCCCCCAATCCCTCCCAGCATCAGAGTCTTTTCCAATGAGTCAACTCTTCGTATGAGGTGGCCAAAGTACTGGAGTTTCAGCTTTAGCATCATTCCTTCCAAAGAACACCCAGGACTGATCTCCTTTAGAATGGATTGGTTGGATCTCCTTGCAGTCCAAGGGACTCTCAAGAGTCTTCTCCAACACCATTTTCTGTTCCCTAGTATTCTGATCAAACATCATAGTCCAGAATATCAAGTCTTTTTATTAATCCTGCTACATAATCAGTGTCCACTTCCCATCTCCTACTTCTTTCTGATTCTACCTACCGCCCCCATTTCTCTGCACAAGTTCTTTATTTTTCTGCAAAGAATTTCAAAGTCAATTAAAATACATTTTAGCCTTATTACATTAATATTCTGACGAATAGAAAATTGGTAGCACTTGGTAGATTTCATAAAGTTAAGTATTAGACATATATTTAGTATTTCACTGAAGTTCAGACTTTTATTGAAAAGAAACTGATATTTAATCAAAGAAACTTTAATTTAGCTGATTATTGCTCTTAGAAGCCTAGTTGTTTAAACCTATAGGCCCTCATATAAGTACCATCAGCCTTTGATTATAGTTTATATAAATAATATGATTTTAGAAAGAAATAGCCTTGAAAATGCTAGAATTTTATAAAATCCAAAATTATACTCTAACACTAATTTTTCCACCCAAAGTTTGAATGGGCTTCCTTGGTGGCTCAGCTGGTAAAGAATCTGCCTGCAGTGTGGGAGATGTGAGTTCGATCCCTGGGTTGGGAAGATCCCCTGGAGAAGGGAAAGGCTAATCACCCCAGTATTCTGGCCTGGAGAATTCCATGGATTGTATAGTCCACGGGGTCACAAAGAGGTAGAGATGACTGAGTGATTTTTACTTCACTTCACCCCTAATTTGGTCCTGAATGAATCTGCCAGTTTTGTTACCAGTGGCAGGACGCGAAAGCTGGCAGGCCCAAGCATGTTCACTTCCACACCCTCACACGTGCTCAACTAAAAATGACTGAGGCTTTCTTCTTCCAAATTAAAAACATGTGAAATAATTGAGGTGGAATGCTCCCCACCCCCCACCTCACTCCTGCCTGTAGCATGGCCTTGATTGGTTATCCTGATCTTTGTCATGAAAAGTCGCACAATCAGACCTGGAGGGTTTTAGAAACATAGGACTTTCTCAGGCCATGCTCGACTTTGGTTTTATTTGAGCTGCTGCCTTCTTTGTTATCATCTATTTGTATATGTTTTTAAATAATTCTCTTTTGATTCAGGCAGCTAAAAGCTTTTAGTCAAGAATATCTATAAATTTTTAAATTTTTTCATTTTAAATTTAAAAATAATTTTAGATATAGGAGTTCTGGAATATTTTTATTTGGAAGATCTTGTTTGTTTCCTAGCACCCTCTGTCTCATAAAGTTCCTACTGCCAACAGAAAATGATCACATCAGAACCAGATCCATCTGTCCTCAAGTAACAGACATTGGCAGACACAATACATTCTGAAACTGTTTGTCAGCCTTTGGCTGGTAGGGTTTAAATTCCAATTTACACTGGATGCTCCAGAGATAAGACTTACAACTTCACAGTCACTGAGGTGGGCTCAACTCTTATCACATGGACCAACAGAGAAGCGGGACAGAATGGTTAGGCAGAGTGCTGCTGCTGCTGCTAAGTTGCTTCAGCCGTGTGCAACCCCAGAGATGGCAGCCCACCAGGCTCCCCCATCCCTGGGATTCTCCAGGCAAGAGTGGGTTGCCATTTCCTTCTCCAATGCATGAAAGTGAAAAGTGAGTCAAGTCACTCAGTCATGTCTGACTCTTTGCGACCCCGTGGACTGAATGAAGCCTACTAGGCTCCTCCGCCCATGGGATTTTCCAGGCAAGAGTACTGGAGTGGGGTGCCACTGCTTTCTCTGAGGCAAAGAGTGAGAAAACAGTTAAAAATTCAATGGTAATAAAAGATATATACAGAGGGTATATATATATATATATATATATATATATATATATCCTCTTCCTTTCATCAATTTCCTTTACTTTATCTTAAATTACCTAGGTGTTACTTGCTCAGAATGAGGTCACAGTGTAATGTAGATTCTATAAGCCCAGCAGGAATATAGAATTTTACTAATTTTTTTAATAAAGCCCTGAAAACCTATTTGTGGAATTTATCCCAATAAAATACCTTTTTTTGACCATGCCACACAGCCTGTGGGATCTTGGTTACCCAACCAGGGACTGAACCTGGGCAACAGCAGTGAAAGCCCCAAATCCAAACCACTAGGGCACCAGGGAACTCCTTAAAATGACATATTCAGAGGCAGAAATAAGAAAACAAATTTAAACTTTATAGCTCACACGAACTCCAGGAGATGGTGATGGACAGGGAGGCCTGGCGTGCTGCGATTCATGGGGTTGCAAAGAGTTGGACAGGACTGAGCGACTGAACTGAACTGAACTGAACTCACATTGCCTGAAATTCACATAGCTTCATATTCTTGTTAATATGCCTTTCCAATGTTTTTTTATCATGAATATGATAGTATGAATATGATAGTATTAACACATATCATATCATAATTTATCATGAATATAACACATTATCAATGTTATGATAATGCACATTTGGACAAATGAAGAGTATACATGCCAGATTGCTCACTGTGGGGAACACTGATTAGATGGGAATTGGTTTAATGTTTGAGGTACACTGTACTCTACTAAGCAAAATCAGTCCACTTCATCCATCAAATCAATCATTTCTTCCTCTTTGGCACCCTGTATTTGGCTGCCCTTCTATTTTGTCACTATTTTCCTTAGGAACCTGCTAAGAAAAAAAAAAAAGAAGATGGACATTCAAGAGTAACAGTTTTAAAGGTATGGCCTTAAAGGCTACTTCTGTCTGTAATGAGACTAGGCTTAGAAAAGATCCTAGGATGACTACGATCTCTTTACAGATGTCTTATCTTTGTCTGTGTCTCAGTTTGCTCCCAGGATGCCTCACCAGCCATTTGGGTTAGGCTTACTCAAGATTCTTAGTCCACTCTATGAAAAATATTCTTGCCTTAACGCCACACCAGAGTGTTAATCTTTCACCAGTCTTTCCATTTCCATCAAAGACCACAGACTTACCTCCTCGAGTACCTCAGGAGCAGATCCAGGGCCCTGTACTCTTTGAACTGAGATCATTCTGCACTCACTCTGCAGCTATCTCTTTGCATTTGAAAACTGAATGCTAGGGGAAGTAATCAGACTCCATATCTGCTTTCTCCCTAACCAACTACCTTTCTTGCAAAGTTTGATTCTTTTATCTGACTAGGCAGTCCCTAGTTAGTTCCTATTGTTGGTCAGTTACACATTTAGATAAATCGTGGCTCCTCATCTATTTTTCCTGGTCCAGATTAATTGTCATGTAATCAGAACCATGCTATTCCTCTTGTTCTGTGTCTACCTTTCTTCCTTCTCTCACATGACAGCTTCTCTTGATGCCCTCAAAAGAATAATGAATTCCTTTCCATGAAACTGACTTACTCCCTGTTACAGACTGAACGAATGTGTCTCCCTAAAATTCATACAGTGAGCCCTATCCCCCAATATGATGATGTTTGGTGGGAGGGACTTTGAAAGATAATTAAGTTTAGATGAAATCATGAGAATAGCATCCCCATGAGGAGATCAGTGCCCCATAAGAAGGGGAAGAGAAGTAAATTTCTGTTTAAGTCACCCCATCTATGCAGATGTTGTGACGCCCTGAGCAAACCAGGATACTCCCTTCACCCTCTCCACTAAGACTCCCGTGAATGACTGCTTCCTCAGGTTCATCACCACATTTGGAAGGCTGACTCTCTCTGCCCAGGGGAAGGCTGACTCTGCCCAGGGATCTAGAGAGGACTTTCCAATATCACCTCATTACTTTTTACCAGACGTTCTATTTGAACAAGTTTTTGTTTTAATGCATAAATCTTGCCATGGAAAGGTATATGGCATTTCATCAACCCTACTGTTCCCCTTTATACCAAGCCAACCCTTCAGATGGTAATTTCAGGCTCACTTTCTTCAAGGAATATTCCCCGATGGTTCCTTCCAGTTTAATCTTTCCATTTTCTAAACTTCTCTATTATTATCATTTACACCAAATAAATCAGAAATTTAGCAAGCTTGTGCATTTTCTTCTGTCCTTGGGACTTCTTAGAAGTCCTGTGTTCCTTCTGTACCTCTGCACTTCGCGTTACTCTCAGTCAGCAGCTCATCGACCACAACTCCTCTGCTATGTTCTAATTTCATACCATACGTACATACATATATTCCTGCAGTCTTCTGTTTCTAGCCAGTTCTTCAATTTACCAAAGATATTTTAGAGTCTAAGCATTTCTTTACTTGTTCAGACTTGGTGACCTCAGTAAGCTATGGGCCTTTTATAGCACCCCTTCAACTAAGCTGTTGATTTTGTTTTTACATACTGTCTCTCTGAGAGAAATTAGTAGGGTCAGTCCAGGCCTCCTAAGAGCCCTTAATACGGCTCCTGATTACCTAAGTTATTTTTCTCTCTTTTACTTTTGAAGGAATGAGAGTGTGGGAACAAAAAATAGCACGGGTTCTCTGGAGTGCATTGAGCCTATTCAGAAACAAGAAAACAAAGAAAGGAAGAATCAGTGAGCCAAATACCTCTTGTACATTGTGCATGTGCCCTTTCTAGAGTTGGTTCAGTGGATAAACCAGCAGTCACTATTCCCAGGCCTATTATTTTGAAAATTTACATGTTTTCTCTGAATGTGTGAGTTTGGGTTTACCTGATCTTCAGGAGCAGGTATGCTTCTCTTTATTGGCATTGGGAAGATTGAATGGAAAATCATCTGTTGTTTTCATCAGAAATATTTATTTTGTTCTGTAAGATCATTTTACTAGATGCCAACCTAATAAGATGGGAACAAAGAGTTTCTTCATTGGATTTTAAGTCCTACATGTGTTACATCACACAACAAAATACATGTATAAAACACAACAGATGTCCATAAAATCTTCAATTGTCAAACGAACACTTTCCGTGCATGCAAAAAAGGTCACGCCAATTAGAGAGAGCACACTCTTGTATAATACCAGTGAATGCCCCTGATCAGGCTTGGAAGTTTCAGCACGAAAAGGTGTGCACTGAATATCCAGCCATTCATTTCCCAAGTGTCTGCTTTATCAAATATCTTTAACAGTATGTGAATTATCCTGTCATAAAAGAAATGTAAATATGATCTCTATCCTCAGGAACATTATAAAGGAACTTTTGGAGAAGGGAATGGCAACCCACTCTAGTATTCTTGCCTGGAGAATTCCATGGACAGAGGAGCCTGGTGGGCTATAATCCATGGGGTCACATAGAGTCAGACACGACTGACTAACACTTCACTTCACTACATACACAGGGGGGCGACACATACACAAGACATACCACAAGGAAATGATGTCTGCAAAGTCATTATCAAGGGTAAAAATGCAGTGTAGGAACAAAGGTATAAGATGACCTGTCTTGCCCTTCCTGCTCTGAATTATATACTGCTGAGAAGGGGAACAAAGGTATGGTAACAACCTAAGGCGAGTGTATATTTAGCTTTGGAATACAAGCAATAGAGAATTACCTTTTATGCTTCTGCTTGCCTGTGATCAACCCAAGATTTCATCTTCAAAGCTTCTATCAGTTTATCATGGAGAAGGGTTATGAAAAACAAATCAAGTATCTGAGGAAAGCAGATCATTTCCTCTTCAGAGTGGACATTTTTCTGACATTTATTAATTCACATGCATTATTGCTCCTCTTGGCAACCTTCCAAGATAAACAATGTAGATATTATCTGGTTTTATAGATGAAGAAAATAAAAGGTCAGAGAGATTATCTAACTTGTCCAAGAACTTGAATGTATCTGTTAGGGTTCTGACAGGAAACAGATGGCATATCTAAGGGATCTGACTGAAAATAACTGATTGAAGCGGCCAAACAAAGGGAATGTAAAACACTCTGGGACTGAAAAGCAGAAAGTGACAACTACCCTGAGATCTGACGAAGAGAGAACACGTTCCTAGAGCTCGGTGAGAGCTGCCACTGTGACAGAGGAATTGCCTGACAGGATGGTGGACACAGATATTGCCAGAACTGTGGCAAAGTGGGATAACGTAAGGCCAGTGAAGAAATACCGGATCCTTCTCTTTTCTCACCCTCCACTCCTCTGCCAGTGCTTCCCATCGAGCAAAATTAACCAGAAGCTAAAGAATCTGCCTGCGATGAAGAAGACCAGGGTTCAGTTCCTGGGTAAGGAAGATCCTCTGGAGAAGAATGGCAATCCACTCCAGTATTCTAGCCTGGAGAATTCCATGGACACAGAAGCTTGGCGGGCTACAGTTGGTGGGGTCACAGAGTCAGATACGACTGAGCAACTAACACATAAAGAATAAAGATGCTGGATGATGCAACAAAGAAAGTTAGGTGTAGAAGGGAGCAGAGGAGGATGGAATGGACCTGGAGGATGTAGACAGAAGCAGCAGGCTAGGTAAACATCCCGAGTTTCAGGTCTAGAGATTCAATACTCTTTTCCAATGGCACTACTCGACACACCCCAGGTGGATAATAGGGTGTTAATTGTAATTATTTGAAAAAAGAAAAAAACAAGACTTCCGTCTTACTTAGATATATTTCTTCTTTCAGTTCAGTTCAGTTGCTCAGTCATGTCCGACTGTTTGTGACCCCATGAATTGCAGCACGCCAGGGCTCCCTGTCCACCACCAGCTCCCGGAGTTCACTCAGACTCATGTCCATCGAGTCAGTGATGCCATCCAGCCATCTCATCCACTGTCATCCCCTTCTCTTCCTACCCCCAATCCCCCCCAGCATCAGAGTCTTTTCCAATATGTCAACTCTTCGCATGAGGTGGCCAAAGTACTGGAGTTTCAGCTTTAGCATCATTCCTTCCAAAGAAATCCCAGGGTTGATTTCCTTCAGAATGGACTGGTTGGATCTCCTTGCAGTCCAAGGGACTCTCGAGTCTTCTCCAACACCACAGTTCAAAAGCATCAATTCTTCGGCACTCAGGTTAGGCTAAAGTCTTTGCATTTTCTGATGGCTTATGACTGTGTTGATGTGCCTTTTACTTAGACAGAATCTATTCTTTATAACCTGTCTTCTTTATGGGTGCGCATAAACACAATTTTATCTCTTTAAAAAAGATTCAACCCCCCAAAGTCCTATTATTGAGCTTCAGTGCAACGCAAAGCTCTACAGAGTCTTATTCAAGCAACAACAAAAACAAAAGTTGAAAAAGATGATGAAAGACTAGTTGGGTGCTGCCTGTGACAAATACTGTCCAAAAGAAAGTTCATGGAGATCTTACAGTAGTATAAATTTCCTCTGAGAAGGACTGAGAATGAAATGAGACAGAATGAGGTATAAATTCATCCTACTTCATATATTACTCAAGAGAATTAATCTTTCTTCAAGGCATCAGAACCAGATTTGGAACCCAACACTTTGGGTCCCACTGGCATCCATTGTACAATTTCATTCACTCAGTTAATCTCTGCATCTTTCCAATCCAAGGATTGAACCCACATCTCTTGCATCTCCAGCACTGTCAAGCAGATTCTTTACCACTAGCGCCACCTGGGAAGCCTGATCTTCTGAATAAGTGCCTGCCCAGCTCTTACACTCTGGTCCTCAGGTGTCTGAAAATCTCTTAAGTTAAGCATAGTCCTTTCCAAGTATTAGAACGATTCCTAGAAAAAGTAAGGAAAAAAAAATCCCTACAATTCTATCAGCTTAGTATGAATTTGGTTCACCAAACTACTGTCCTCCTTTGATTAGAGAACTTGCAACTATCAAAGGAAAACACATGATCTGTTAACAATTGAAAGGAAAACAAACAAACAAACAAGTAATTAAACTACCTTAAGCCTCTGGGGGGAAAAATGGAGAAAAGAAACCTTGGAATTGAGGAGGAGGATGCAGAATGAGGCAGTGGGGGTGGGGGTGGGGTGGCAGTTGAAGACAAACTTGATGGTGTATTTGCTCAGGGCAGGCCCTGGGTCTAGCTGGTCCTTATCCTAGCATTAACAGATCCCTCTTCTGACCACTGGCTATCATCAGGCTAGCTGGCATTGGTGCCTGCACTGGATGTTAAGTGTCTCACCTTCCCCACAGAGCACTTTGGCTTTTACTTCGTAGAGGAATCAGTCCAGTTTCTTTAAGAAAGATTTCCTCTGTGCTTAAACTAACTGCACTTCCTTCCACTGCTTAAACCAAGGCTCAGGCTTATCCACTGTCATTTCCGAATGTTTGTTTTCTCTTTTTTCCCAGAACAATGAGAATGACAGCAAGCTCTGGCTAAAGGGTCCCAACACCTGAAATACTCTTTGCCAATTATACTACTTGGTAAGCTACAAAAGAGTGAGGGATGCAATCTTTCATTAAAAAGAACATGTAAAGAAGAAAGACTCTCAAGAACATCCAGCAAAAATAAGTAATTAAATATTTAAAACTGTTCGACTTTATAATGACTCAGGCACAAAAATAAGATTGGCCTTTTCTGATCTATTTGTCAATAAGAGTAGGGTCATAGATCCTGGAATAGAAGAATGTTTTGGTCAATAACCATGCAACTTATTTGTTTTCTTGTTTTGTTTTGTGAATAATTTGGTTTTCAGTAGACCAGAATATCAAGCAGGGTACTGACCAGAGGACACAGCTGGAATTCTCAAAGAAAAAGGGTGTTTTCCCTCTCGGCTTTTCTTATGCTTGAGTAAGATTTTCACAGATGCACGTGAACAATAACACGATGAATCACTGCCTGTTATCAGCCTCACATCATCCTGACTGAATTCCTGGGTCAGGCATTTTAACACAGAGAGGATTTTTGTGAAATGGGTGTCATTAAATATTTCGATTACTTAATTTGAGAGTCCCCTGGACTGCAAGGAGATCCAGCCAGTCCATCCTAAAGGAGATCAGTCCTAGGTGTTCATTGAAAGGACTGATGTTGAAGCTGAAACTCCAGTACTTTGGCCACCTGATGTGAAGAGCTGACTCATTTGAAAATACCCTGATTGAGGGCAGGAGAAGGGGACAACAGAGGATGAGCTGGTTGGATGGCATCACCGACTCAATGGAAATGAGTTTGGGTAAACTCCAGGAGTTGGTGATGGACAGGGAGGCCTGGAGTGCTGCAGTTCATGGGGTCACAAAGAGTTGCACATGACTGAGTGACTGAACTGAACTGAATTTGATGTAGACATTTATCCTATCACAAAGATGCTTCAAATATCCAACATTCCTTTTCTGAAGTTCTTCTCTATCTAAAATAATGAGGCTGTCTCATGCCCTAAATGAAGATGGCAAGAATTCTCTTAAATAATGTTTTACTATTTTATAAAGTAATATAGTCCCACATTACTCCCAATTCTGTACTTGATTCTCAGTAACTATACAAAATGCTATATACCTGTTTTCATTCATTTGATGGGCACTCAATAAAATTTTTTTTTGCTTTTTTTTTAGATTTTCCAATCAACCAAATAAATCCTAGCTGTCAGACATTGTATTACATAGAGTCTCATATATTATTTCCTAAGTTCATCACAATATTGAGTAGGTGATAACATCTTCAAGAGAGCTGCAATGTGTAGGGGTAACAGTATTATTAAGATGCAGGATCTGTTCTCTATACAAATATAACTAAATTGTAAATAGATTTAAAATATCTAATCCTTAGCATCACTTAAAAACTTCTTTGCAAGTTTCTTAACCAAATAGTCACGGTTTCATCCATGTACCATTTTCCACTCTGTTTCTGAAAGCCTGTGGCATCAGTATACAGTGAACAAATCCATTCTGGAACACATTTACTCCTGGAAAAGGTCATATAAAATGCTGCATGCTCTGATTACAAAGAAGACTAAAAGGTTTTAGATGATTTGACCCAAATCAATCACCTCTAATGACAGCAACTCAGTGCACAGCCCACTGATACTGAAATGCTCATGTCACTTTCACATATAAAGAATCTTTTCACTGTAATGGGTCAGTGTCCTGCATTAACCTCACAATGTGAGAATGTGTCTGTATTTTGCTATTGTATACAAAGCAAGTAAAAGGCTGTAAACGAGCTATAAATATCTAGGATAGTTGAAGGTTAATGGGAGAGGGATTCTCAAGTGCCTTTTACAAGCAAAAAAAAATGAATGACAAAAATGAAATTACAGAGATATATATATATAATGCTAATGTACTCAATGACCATAGATGAAATTAATTAAGAGAGGTTAAAATGCATTGCAGAGGAACATTACCAGTAATATCCTCAAGATTTTAAATTATCTCCAACCTTCTTTCTACAGGTTTTGGATCAAACTAGCCACCATCAAGACTCAGTTTAACTTGACACTGTTGCCAGGTAATTTGGATTACTCACCTGGTTATTGCCTAATGATTAAATAGATGGACCTCAGTCATCTTTTACTTAAATTAAAGGAGGTTCTGTCTGGATTTTCAAAAAGTTTAAGAAAACTCACCCAGGTTAAGTCCTCTTACTTAAAAGAATACTGTCTTGCTTTCTTACCTTTTTTTTTCCTCCAAAAAAGAAACTCTCTAGGCAATGAACACTTCTACCTACTCTTCAGATCTATACTTTATATCTTTGTAGATCTGGCATGTCTCCATGAATCCTTTTAAATGAAGTGTGATTTTTAAACATTTTAGTTCAGACCTGAGACAGAATATACTCTACTCACTCATAAAAGAAGAAATTAAATTTTAGCCCAGGATACTTGTGGATACAAGGCCTACAGATTTTGGCAATGCCAAGTGGGTATATTCTTCAGTGTCTCTTTAAATCTTTTTTAATGTATAAATGACATTTAAAAGCCCCCTTTTCATTGCATTTGGCAGAGTACCTAAGACCATAACAAGTTGCTTCCCCAGTAAAAGTCATTTCCCTTAACCACAGGGCTATAATTCAAAAACTGTAGATTTTTTTTTTAAGAAGTGTTAAAAAAAAAGTGGAAGAAAAAAAATAACCCTCTGGGAATGAAGCCTAGGATTTCCCATCTATGAAAAAAGGGAGTTGTTACAGAGTGGAGGATTGGCTAGAGGCCAGGGGCCTAGAGTTACTGCTTTCAAAATGGCTTTCTGACCAACTATACTAGGAGGAAGCGTCCGTATACTCTGGCCATGGCAACTTGCAGGGAGAGCAAAACAAAAAGAAGGCAGGTGGCAGGAGACAGGAAATGTCATGGTTAAACACACACACTGCAACCAGAAATTGAGGTTCAAATCCAAGGTCTACTACGTACTGACTTAGCAACCTTAAGCAAGTTGGTCTACTTCTTCATATCTCAGTTTCCCTGTTGTGAAACGGATGTAATAATACTCAAGTGTGTTCATTTCCTATTGCTGCATAACCAGTTACCACAATTAGTCATTTCTGTAAACACAAATGTACTATCTCATGGCTTCTGTGGGTCAGAAGGCACATTTTAGTACCTGCATATACTACGCTCAGAGTTTCACAAGGCTGAGGTCAAGGTGTCAGTGTGGTACATCCACATTTGGGGTCTTGACTAGGGAAAGATCTGTTTCTAAAGTTCCTTGGGTCATTTCTTTATGAAGGTATGACTGAGGTTTCTAGTCTGTTGTTTTCTGTTACTCAAGGGGCCATTCTAGGCTTCTAGAATACATATGGACTTTTTAGGGGGTACACAATTCAGTCCATAATACTACGTACTAACAGAGTGAGTCATGTTCCTATTGACCACTAAAGTGCAGAGACATGAATGTTACGGCATATTAAGTGCTGATACTCCCCACTTCTGGTCAGAGGATATGTTTTCCACTTACTGAAATTAATGTGAAACAGAGGTGAAAACAAACTGATGTTTGCTGCAGGAGGCAGATGGAGTTGAGTCTTTGATGAGGGAAACTCAAAATGCAGATTCAAGGCACTGATCACTTTGTTGTTCACTGACAGATCTTTATAACTTTGAATAGTACTTGCACCGAGTATATACTTAATAAATATTTTTCAGATTAATAAGGAAGAGTTGCTGAAAGGCAGGCAGAGCAATAATTAAAAGAGGAGTGAAGTGATGGTACAACCAAAACACCATTTTCACAAGGGCTTCCTCCTCTAGGACACGCTGATAATAAAAACAGAGTTGTTTTTCTCCCCTAAAATCTGCATGCCTTTTAAAAGCTAGTTTTGATCTCAGCATATGTTTGATATATGTAGTAGAAATTCATCAAACACTTATGAAATGAATTAGAAGTCCTCTGATGTAGAGACTGTTTCACTACTATTACAATAGGTGTTTTCCAGTAGCTTAAACAAACAAACAAAAAAATAGCTGCTAAAATATAAATCATGCTGTGTTCTTTTTTGCTTCTCTGTGAAGACCACATAATGGTATCTTGTATACATAATAACACTTTACATCTTCTCTTTTCTTGTTGTCTTTGTATTCTTTTGTTGAAAATAATCAAAATTCTTTAACACTCCTGAACAGTCCACTTATATATGTGACTTACATAATCATTACATTATTAAATCATGTGACTATCATATTCATCACGGGCATCTTCTCTACAGTGCCCTTGAGAAATAAGCAAATACATTTCTGCTTGAACAATCCCAGTGATGGGCAAGTCACTGCCCTGAAAACCAACCTAGCACACTCCACTACTGAAGCAGTCCAAATATTTGAAAGGCTTTTCCATTCCTCGTACTTACTGCTAACTCCTATAACATTTACCTGATTGTCCTGATTCTTCCCTTTGTAACCCCACAAAAGTTAAGTCCATCTTTTAATGTTCTGTATTTTGAATATTTCAAGTTTTCTTTTCTCTAGCAAACCTCTACTTTTATTTTCTCCAGGTTTATAATCTACATTTTAATTTTTGTTTTTACAGGTCATACCGCTAAATAGTCTGGAACAATGAGAACAGACTATACAAAGATTGAGAAATTTTTTGAAGCTAGGAGGAATCAGGAAGATTGTTTAATCTAGTCAGCATATTCAACATGGAGAAAAGGAGTCCCAGAGAACACACACACACACACACACACACACACACACACACAAAGTTAGAGTCCTAAAAACTTCAGGGTTAGAATTAAGAGTATGTATTGCTAGTCTTCTTGCCAACACGTGGCTTCCAATATTCAGGGCTTAATGTTTTCAAAGTGTGTACATTAATTTCATTCTCATAACATCAATGTGAGAAGAACAGGACATATTTTTTAATCCTTATTTAACAGTTGAGGGACTAAGGCTCAATGGATTTTATAAGGAAAGAGTTACTTAAAGGAACTGCCACAGGAATGTGATTTTTTTAGCTTCCAGATCAATGTTATTTGAATATTTAATACAAAATCAATAAAAAATTTAATAAGTACTACATTAATGGAAGACCTAGTGCAATATCAGTTCAGTTCAGTCGCTCAGTCGTGTCCGACTCTTTGCGACCCCATAGATCACAGCACGCCAGGCCTCCCTGTCCATTACCAACTCCCGGAGTTCACCCAAACTCACGTGCATTGAGTCGGTGATGCCATCCAGACATCTCATCCTCTGTCATCCCCCTTTTCTCCTGCCCTCTATCCCTCCCAGCATCAAAGTCTTTTCCAATGAGTCAACTCTTCGCATGAGGTGGCCAAAGTACTGGAGTTTCAGCTTTAGCATCATTCCTTCCAAAGAACACCCAGGACTGATCTCCTTTAGAATGGATTGGTTGGATCTCCTTGCAGTCCAAGGGACTCTCAAGAATCTTCTCCAACACCACAGTTCAAAAGCATCAATTCTTCGGCGCTCAGCCTTCTTCACAGTCCAACTCTCACATCCATACATGACTACTGGAAAAACCATAGCCTTGACTAGACGGACCTTAGTCGGCAAAGTAATGTCTCTGCTTTTGAATATGCTATCTAGGTTGCTCATAGCTTTTCTTCCTAGGAGTAAGCGTCTTTTAATTTCATGGCTGCAGTCACCATCTGCAGTGATTTTGGAGCCCAACAAAATAAAGTCTGACACTGTTTCCACTGTTTCCTCATCTATTTCCCATGAAATGATGGGACCGGATGCCATGATCTTCGTTTTCTGAATGTTGAGCTTTAAGCCAACTTTTTCACTCTCCACTTTCACTTTCATCAAGAGCCTCTTTAGTTCCTCTTCACTTTCTGCCATAAGGGTGGTGTCATCTGCATATCTGAGGTTATTGATATTTCTCCCGGCAATCTTGATTCCAGCTTGTGTTTCTTCCAGCCCAGCGTTTCTCATGATGTACTCTGCATAGAAGCTAAATAAGCAGGGTGACAATATACAGCCTTGACGTACTCCTTTTCCTATTTGGAACCAGTCTGTTGTTCCATGTCCAGTTCTAACTGTTGCTTCCTGGCCTGCATACAGATTTCTCAAGAGGCAGGTCAGGTGGTCTGGTATTCCCATCTCTTTCAGGATTTTCCACAGTTTATTGTGATCCACACAGTCAAAGGCTTTGGCGTAGTTATATATACNTGATGCAAACAGCCAACTCACTGGAACAGATTCTGATGCTGGGAAAGATGGAAGGCAGGAGGAGAAGGGTGTGACAAAGGAGGGGGTAGTTGGAGATGGAGGGCATCAATGACTGAATGGACGTGAGACTGAGCAAACTCTGGGAGATAGTGAAGGACAGGGAAGCCTGGCGTGCTGCAGTCCACGGTGCAGCGAAGAGTCAGATATGACCTAGCAACTGAACAACAACAACCTAGAAACCAGGGAACAAGAGAGTTTTTTGGTGCCTAGGGAAGAGAATGAATTGGAAGTGGAATAGAGAGAATAAAGACTACAGATACAGAGTAGAGGGACAGCAACAGGAAAAAGAACCTCAGTCAAGTTCCCTTTATAGCCAGTCAAGTGAAAGTGAAAAGTCACTTCCATAGACTATACAGTCCATGGAATTCTCCAGGTCAGAATATTGGAGTGGGTAACCTTTCCCTTCTCCAGGGGATCTTCCAAACCCAGGGATAGAACCCAGGTCTCCTTCATTGCAGGCGGATTCTTAACCAACCAAGCCACAAGGGAAGTCCAGTGGTTAGAGCCAGTGGTTAAATATTAATATTTGATGCTTTTAACAGCCTTAGGAAACCTGAAGGGATGGGAAGATATTCTAGATGTGAAATTCTAGAATCTCCAAAATATAACTTTTATTTTTTATTTTTTTGAAACAATATATTAATTTTATTTTATTGACAGAAAGTAATTTATTTTGGGGTTGTTTTTTTATTTTATTTTTTTAATTTACAATACTGTATTGGTTTTGCCATACATTAAGTGAAAATATATATGTTAAAATCACTCTCATCAGAAAAGGATGTTTACCATGTCAATGTTAACAAAGGAAACTTGTCTTATGTGGCCTAAAATTAGTGGGCTTGCCTCTTTATATTCATCCCAGCCTATATTTCCCTCCTGGATCCTTTTCAAAATTCTGTTATAAACACCTCACTGAGCCTGAACCTGTCCTAGAAATCGGTAGACTTTATCTTCATGTTAAGTTGTGTCAGACATTCCATGTTAAAGTCACCCTCCCTTGACTCCTCATCCTCTACTACTCTGGCTTTCTGGAAGTGCCCCTCTCCTATACTCTGTAAATTATTACTCTAGTTACTAAATACCAAGTGTTCTCAATCTTGGATCTACTGACATTTTGGGCCAAATAACTCTGTGCCGGTGTGGGCAGGGAGTGTGACTTGTGCATTGTAGCTGTTAGCAGCATGCCTGACCTCTACCCAGTGGATGCCAGTAGCACCACCCTGGTTGTGTCAAACAAAAATATTTGCATATACTTCCAAATGTCCTCTGAAGGGGAAACTGTCTTTGCTTGAGAACCACCATTGTAGCTGCTGGAAAAAGGAAATCCAAAGCTCTAATTCATCTAGCTGCAGCTGGCTCCTCCAGCTGCCTTGTATTCGTGACAATCTTGCCTAGCCCAATGACATCCAGATAAAATGAGGCAAAAATCATGAAGCACTCAAAGGAGAGAAATGAACTGAACTCCATTTTGTTTTGTCAGTCAGTAGGAGAAAAACCCACAACCAGGTGATTGCTTAATACACATACACACACACACAATTATATACACAAAATCTTGACTCCTTCATGGGGCTCAGTTGGTAAAGAATCCACTTGCAATGCAGGAGACCCAGTTCAATCCCTGGACTGGGAAGATTCGCTGGAGAAGAGATCGGCTACCCATTCCAGTATTCACTCCAGTATGCAAAAAACCCCACACACTCTAAATTTGGCTTTATCAGGTGTCAGACTGTGAGCTGACTTTCCCTAGATACGAGCATGTGTGCTAAGTCGCTTCAGTTGTGTCAGATTCTTTGCAACCCCATGGACTGTAGCCCGCCAGGCTCCTCTGTCATTGGTATTCTTTAGGGAAGAATACTGGAGTGGGCTGCTATGCCCTCCTGCAGGGAATCTTCCTGACCCAGGGATCAAACCCGTCTCTGGCACCTCCTGCATTGGCAGGCGGGTTCTTTACCACTAGTGCAACCTGGGAAGCCCTAGCTACAATCCCTACCAAATGGCATCCTGTGGCTAGTAACTCAAATGTTTAGTCTGAAGGAAGTCAGTGAAAGTGAAAGTTGCTCAGTTGTGTCTGACTCTGTGTGACCCCATGGATAGGCTCCTCTGTCCATAGCGTTCCCCAGGGAATAATACTGGAGAGCATAGCCTATGCCTTCTGCAGTGGACTGTCCCGACCCAGGGATGGAACTGGGGTCTCCTGCATTGCAGGCAGATTCTTTACAACTGATCCCCATGAGGGAGTCAAGGGAGAGCTGAATCCTCACCAGCGTTGAACCAAAGCTGACAGACCTAAATCACCTGGCTGAAAAGTCTTACCCAGACCAACCTACAGTCCACAGAGAGGAAGTCAGGGCCTTTGAGAGATTCTTTTGAAGGTGACTGAAGGGGAATGTAGTACAAGGACATTTGTGTTTTCAAAACCTTGTAAAGTTTTTCCCCCCAAGGGCATTGTTTTAATTTATCTTTGTGATGTAAGCAATCTTTCTAACCTAAAATACTGGAGATAAATCAGTTCCAAAATGTTTTATCTACAAAAGAGATTAGTTGGACAACATACCCTTGAATGGCCCTCAGCCATTCCCATGGGGGTGGGAGAGTTTATACTTTTGAAGCACCAAGTTGAAGAATAAAGTAAAAGTGAAGTCGCTCAGTCATGTCCAACTCTTTGTGACCCCATGGACTGTAGCCTACCAGGCTCTTCCATCCATGGGATTTTCCAGGTAAGAGTACTGGAGTGGGCTGCCATTTTCTTCTCCAGGGGATCTTCCCAACTCAGGGATCGAACCCTGGTCTCCCGCATTGCACGCAGACGCTTTAACCTCTGAGCTACCAGGGAAGCCCAGTTGAAGAACACAAGGTGCCTTAGAGAGCTATTTAGTTCAACTGTGTATTTTTTTTCAAACTTCTGCTTGTGTAACAGTCACCTAGCAATGGAAAGCATTACAAACGCAGATTCAGGGCCACACCACAAAATTCTGATTCAGTTGGGCCAGATGGGCCCAGGAATTTGCATTTGTACAAACATTTTGAGCCTGATATAGGTGGGGTAAGCAAACACTATTTGCAAATACTGACAACACTGTCAGTCTACAAATGAGTAAACTGAGGCCCAGAGAAGTTATACCAGCAAATCAGAAGCAGAACTGACATGAGAATCCAGTTTTCCTGGTTTCCCTACTCAACGTCACTTTCTCAGCTTCACCACTGCAATGTAGAATAATATGATAAATAACATCACACCTCAAAATATTTTCTCATTACCCACAAAGGCCATGCCAAGAGAGTTTGACCTACAGATCCTGCTCTTAAAACCAATGAGTTGTTCACGGACCCAGGGAAGCTGCCCCCTGGTGAACAGCCTGAATGTGTGACACAGCCTTGCACTGCCACTGAACTCAGGGCCGCTGCCCTGTGTTGGGCAGTCAATAATCTGCTATAGGCATGGACCCCAGAGATACAAGGAAGTTGTATAACCAAAGCTATCCTCTCAAGAAATCCTATTTGTCAGTGTCTGCCCAGACATGGAGAAGACAATGGCACCCCACTCCAGTACTCTTGCCTGGAAAATCCCATGGACAGAGGAGCCTGGTGGGCTGCAGTCCATGGGGTCGCTAAGAGTCGGACACAACTGAGTGACTTCACTTTCACTTTTCACTTTCATGCCTTGGAGAAGGAAATGCCAACCCACTCCAATGTTCTTGCCTGGAGAATCCCAGGGACAGGGGAGCCTGATGGGCTGCCGTCTATGGGGTCGCACAGAGTCGGACATGACTGAAGTGACTTAGCAGCAGCAGCAGCAGCCCAATCATGGGCATTGTTTTCTTCTCTGGGATCCCAGTAAATACTGTGATGCCTTCATCTCTGATGTATTCCACTGAATATATGTGAAGTTGTACTCAGGTGGTATCATGTCAAACATGTTTTTTTTCCTCATGGGTGCATAGTTCACATAAGTGAATCAATATGCTCTCTTCAGGCTCCACTGAAGACATCAGGTGCCTGCTCAGACACACTGTGTCCTTGCAAGTAAATGCCTGCTGACTTACACCAATGACAGAAAAAAAGAGCTGTTGTGATTTCTTCTGTGATTTGTTGGTTGTTCAACAGCATGTTGTTCAGCCTCCATATGTTGGAATTTTTAATAGTTTTTCTCCTGTAACTGAGATCTAATCTTACTGCATTGTGGTCAGAAAAGAAGCCTCCAATTAAAATAAATAAATATATTAAAAAAAAAAAAAGAAAAAGGACAACAGTAAAATTTTACATTTCAGTAGAAACTCTGGTGACTGACACTAGGCTACCATAGTTTTCTTTTTTCAAGTAAAGACAGCAAACATATGACTACCTCCTTCCACAACTGCTTCATAAGAAAAAGAGCATTTAACCCCCATTAATACAAAGTAATAACATAATTTATAAAGATTCATGTTGATGTGTGGCAAAACCAATACAATATTGTAAAGTAAAAAAATAATAATAAATAAAAAATAGTTATTCTCCTGAGAAACTCAGTGTCTGTCCCACTTTACTACAGACAGTAGCAGTAGGAACTTAAGAACAAAACAGCAATAGACCTTAATTAACATTTGTGGACCCAGTATATTATCTGATCATAATGAATAAATGACTTCACAAAAAGATCTCATTGGCCATTATCAGGACTCTTGTATAACTATCCTTCCTGCCCAGTTTGTTTCATCTGTTTAATCAGGTGTGCCCCAGCTGTCTTATCCAATGACTCTTCAGAATTTGAGATGGCATTTCCCAGAAACTAAAGCTGCCCTGAGTTTCAGCCAGATCACTTTTTTTTTTTTTAAAGAAACTAATTTCATTAGTGTTCTATTCTCCTTATTCTTCTGTTATTGGTCACGATATAGAAGGAAAAATAAAGATGATGAGTGATACTGGCTGCTGGATAATAGGGACTTTCTATCTAAGTATTCTCACTACAGGGCAGAAGTATATTATTTTTATTTTAACTTTGAAAACCATTCATTGGATCAATATCTTCAGAGAACTAAGATGCTTCCAGTTCCTCATTATGTCAGTTTTATTTGAAGTAGTATGGAGATAATGAAAAATATTTAATATTGGTTGCTTTTCAAATGTGGAAATTGCTATTGTCCACTGAGAAGGAAGTGTGGTGAGAAAAGCTGTTTCCAGCTCATAAAGTTGTGGTTATTATTTCATATTTTTATAGAGCCCTAAATGCACAGGGTGCTGACAATATTTGAAGTGGGGCCAAGCAAATCAAATTTTGCTCCAAAGCAGGCAGAGTCCATATATAGACTCAATCCAATACCAAACCAACAACTCAAAATAAACATGGCATAGCTCAGGGCCACTGCAAAGGAAGAGCTATAGAAGGGGGAGTGGTTTTAGGGTGAAGAAAAGAAGGGATCCCCTAAAGTACAATAAAATAATAGAAAACCTTTGAATAGGCCCTAACGCCTCAAAATGAGTTGTCCAAGCCAACATTTTCTTTAAGAAGGCTTTCTCCCTCTATTTTCTAAGCAGAAAAATAAGAAGCCTATACTCAGCCATCAAAAAAAAAAAAAGAAAGAAAGAAAGAAAGAATTCCATTTGAAGCAACTTGGATGGACTTAAAGATCACCCCAGTAATTGAAGTAAGTCAGAAAGAGAAGGCAATGGCACCCCACTCCAGTACTCTTGCCTGGAAAATCCCATGGACGGAGGAGCCTGGTAGGCTGCAGTCCATGGGGTCGCTAAGAGTCGGACACAACTGAGCAACTTCACTTTCACTCTTCACTTTCATGCTTTGGAGAAGGAAATGGCAACCCACTCCAGTGTTCTTGCCTAGAGAATCCCAGGGACGGGGGAGCCTGGTGGGCTGCCATCTCTGGGGTCGCACAGAGTCGGACACAACTGAAGCGACTTAGCAGCAGCAGCAGCAGCAAAAAGAGAAAGACAAATACCATATCGTATCTCTTATATGTGGACTCTATGAAACAAATGAACCTATCTGTGAAACAGAAACAGACTCACAGACAGAGAGAATAGACTTACGGTTGCCAAGAGGCTGGGGCAGGGGAAGGAAGGACATATTGGGAGCTTGGGGTTAGCAGAGGCAAACTACTATAGATAGTAGTATACATAGTATATATAGAATGGATAAACAACAAGGTCCCACTGTATAGCACAGAAAACTCTATTCGATATCCTGTGATAAACCACAATGGAAAAGAATATAAAAAACAATGGGTATATATGTATAACTGAATCACTTTGCTGTACAGCAGAAATGAACACAATGCAAATCAACTATATGTCAATTTAAAAATAATACATAAATAAACAAATGTCTACTCTAGAACAGTAAATTAGATGTCAAGCCCACGTGATGTGGGTGAATTGACCTCAAGACAGACAGCCACTCCATCTTCATCAGTTACTGAACTGAGAGTCTGGAAAACGCCCTCATTTAGAGGTGCAAATAATGAATGCCTTTCTCCTTAGACAAAAGGAAAAAACTCTTTACGTGGTGGAGGTTCTTTGAACTCTGCTGATAAATCAGTCCAAGAATAGAGCACTATGTTCACAACATGATCAATCAAAAGCTACACACAAAATGGAAAAAAAAAAAAAATCTTCCAGAACAGTGCCAAGGGCCTTATCACAATTGCTTCCTGACAGAAAGAGTGGATAAACAAGCTCAGGACAAGGCCAGGCAAAGACTGGTCCAGAGATCTTGTTTCTTGTTGCTCTAGGTATCAAAATAGGAAGTAAACAGCTTAGAAACAGTTCTGAGAATTGCCTGGAGGAAGTGCTGCTTCCTTCTCCCTGCACTTGCTAAGTCTGCTTATCTTTCATCCTCTCAGCACAGCCTTTTGCAAGCTGGCTGAGACCCCTTAGCAGAGACCATCTTTTCCCAACTGCCTATGACCCCTCTCCTCCCCATCACCAAAATGAGATAAGAAAATGAAGGTACAAACAAGCGCCACGATTTCCATGTGATGGATCTCATAAAGAAATGCAGGCATCTGGTTTATGGAAATATCCACCACTGTGGGAGAAAACAGGCAGTGGGCCTGGCTAGGTTTCCAGCACCACCCAAGCAGCATCTCAGCATGACTGAAATACTTCATAAGGCTCCTCGAGAGTAACCAATAAACAGCTCTGGAGCTCATTAACCGTGCTGCCTAGTGTTGGTTTCTACCAAAAAAAAAAAAACATGTAAGCTTATTTTACGAGGAGACTGGATTTGTGTTACCACCTGTCAGACGATTTTTAATACCCCATCATCACCACCTTGGCACCTGACACTTACATAAGGCTTTTCACGTATGGATGTCCACAGAGTCTTAATGCCTCTGGCTGTCCAGATCCTTCTGTGGGCCAAAGAAAGCTCTGGTATTCACTTGGTTGCCTCTGCTTGGCTTTACACATCCTAATTCTAATTCATGTAAAGGTGTTCATAAAGTCAGTCCTAGGTCATCTGAGTTCCATTTAACCTGAAATTTTTTGATATGAAACATGAATGCTATAAATTGCAGGCAATCAATAATTTAAGATTTTCTCAGAGAAATGAGCCAGCTCCCTAACACCCATCTTACCATACTGGTCTCCAACCTCCACAAAATGTTTCACATTGGATTGTCTTTTAAATGACTGAATGTTTTAATACTGTTTATGCTTTTGAAACCACAGAAAATCTGGATTTTTTAAAAGACATACAATTATGCCAGGTTTTTATTAGCACGAGGAGGACAAATTGTTGGATGTTATATTTATTTTATGTTTTTGTCACAATCCAATTCAATAAATCATCCTTTAACAAACTTTACCAAAGGATCGATGACCTTTATGTTAAAGAAGCTGCTGCTGTGGTTTCTTTAGGTCTCTTTAAATGCAGAGATGGAAAGAGCATGGGGATTGCATTCCACAGAGCACTCACATGACCAGACAGTATCTGGAGTATTACCTTTATAGTGTTGATCATATAAATATTATTTTTCTGTGGTTTTGCACTGAACTAATCACATCTAACATCATATTAAGGAAGTCATTTTAGTAGAAGCTTTATTTATGGAGAAAATTTCAAAGTATATGCAGAAAAATTATTGATATTATGATTTGGTTTAAGAAGCCAAATAACGTCTAAATTTCATGCTGCTCTTGGGGGAACAAGAAAATTCTCTTGGACTGAATGTTTAATTTCCTATATTGAACTGTTAAGAATTCATCCTTCTCCATGTATTGCATTAATAGAAAAATATAGAAGCCCTCCAGTGGACAAACTCAATATTCTCTTGGAGAAAAACTGAATTGACTGGGAGTCAAATGACTGAGCAGAAATGGGTCTCAATGAGAACCATCACTGGAGACCTGACAAATTCAGATGTCCACCTCAGGTCCTTCAAACTATCACAGGTGAGCAGTGACTTTGGGATACAGGAGGAGGAAAAAAGTGACAGCTCACAGGCCAGCCCTAAACACATTAAAAAATATTTATTATCAATCCATAAACTCTCTATGTTTCTCTTCTTTGATTTGTTCCCACTCTTTCTCTCCATCAGAAAAACAAAACCTATTCTCATCAGTCATGGTCCAACTGAGAAAACAGGAATGTGGGAGTGTAATAGAGGAAATTTTGTTACACAGATTGGAGGATGGAAAAGCAAAACAGGGGACTGTTCTAGGTAACTGTGAGAAACACAGTGAGCCCAAACCAAGGGATGGACTTGGAGACCTGAACCACAGGGAAAGTGAGACTTTTAACTACGGTCTTGCAAGATTGGGTGTTTGGGGGACAGGCACACCCAGTGTCCTATAGCAAGCAATAGCTATTTTCTAGCACATAAGTCCCTCCCCCTGTTCCTCACTGGCTGAGTACTATGGGGTGAACAATCATCCCAGATGTCGCCTAGGTTTATACCTTCCCTCTTTAGGGGCTGGCCTCTCCCTAACATCTTGTTTCCTCCTTTCCTGCACACCCATTGCTGTTTTTATGTTTTGAATTCACCAACAGAATGAGCCTGCGTGAAAATCCTAGGCATCCCATTCTCCCTGCATTTGCCTGGACTTTCTAGTTTTGTAACCCTTATGGTGGTTACTACATCAGTAACCTGGTAAGCAAGTTTGGCTGGTAGTAACTCTTCCACTCAATATCAGCCAAACTTGAAAATGGACCACTTTAAGTTTTAATTTCTTACAGTAACCCATGGGTTAAAAACAAATCAAGAAGCTGCCTCCACTCTAAGCTGGAGCACCAAGTACACAACTGCAATCAAACAACTAGACTGATTCATTAATACCTACTCCTAACCACATCAGTCACTCAGTCAGTTCAGTTGCTGAGCTGTGTCTGACTCTTTGCGACCCCATGGACTGCAGCACACCAGGCCTCTCTGTCCATCACCAACTCCCAGAGCCTGCTCAAAGTCAGGTCCATTGAGTTGGTGATGCCATCCAACCATCCCATTCTGTTGTCTCGTTCTCCTCCTGCCTTCAATCTTTCCCAGCATCAGGACCTTTTCCAATGAGTCAAACAGAATCCATGTAGCCATATTTGTTCATTCCACACATCACTTTTCTACATCCTTCTCTCTCTGGTGAATATTTCATCATTTAAAGAGGAAAGTAAATTTAGATAGTGACTAATTTACGAAACGATGGTACTTTGTCCTCAATGAATTAAAAAACTCTAATCCATGAAAACATAATTGCCCCAGAAGGATACTGTGGCTCCTTCACTGGCATGTCAACATCAATGTCTCTTCCTGAAGCCTTAACAAAACAAGCCAAGAATATATGAAAATTAACAGGTACTATTATTTTCCTCCACTCAGTTAAAATATAGAGCAATGGTTTATGCATCTTCAACTTTTCTTGCAAGAATTTCAGATATTTAGACCATCATTGCAAGTTTCTTTCACCTTGGGAAGAAATAATTTCAATCTCTAAATTAGCTATGTTCGCCTTTCCTACAGGCTGGAGTCTATTATACAATTTGCTGTAACTCTATACTAAGAGCAATTACCTTGTCTTATTAACAGCACAATAGGGCCTATCAACCTTACAAACATATCAGTCAATACCCAGTAAGTATGTCAACAATCAGGTCTGCTAAAAAAGAAGTTGGATAGTCAAGGCATCTTTTACAATTCAATTTTAACGTGTAAATTAAAATTGCAATGGGTTCCTCCATTACAATGCAGTTGAATAATATGATGTTTACAACTGGATTTCAGTGAATCCAATTGGGATTTTTGGATGGTCTCCACCCTGGAAAATCAGCTTGAGTTCTTGTACTCAGGCCAGATTTCAAGAGACATCATAATTAGATCCCAGAAGAATACACTGCAGCTGAAGAGGATATCCCCTACAGAATTATATGGGGAAAAGGCTGGCCAAAGCAATGTTCACATTCATGCAATTATCTGATTAATTGTACAAGGTGAATGGAGTCAATATAATTATGGCTAAGTTCATAATAGGATTAAGCTAGCTCTGAAAACAAAAAAAGTGTATTTTAAGAAAAAACAAACTATAATGCTGTGGTAGACTCCCAATCAACATGTTTCATTTCTTTTGCAGCACTGGAGTGAAAGTTCACCAAAACAAAAGTTTCAGCAGATCTTGAAGCATATTGGGAAAAGCGACCAAGTGTAGGACATGACACATTTTGACTAATTCCACTGTACCTCCCACTGGCCCTTAAGTGAAAGATTATTCATGGACATTCAGTTATAATCACTAGGCAGGTTAGTCAAAGACCTTGAGGTTTTAAACAAAGGACTCAACAAAGGATTCTTGCAGTAAAATTATGAAGCACAGAAACTATGTGGAATGAGTCGGGGAGCTGAGCAAGAAACTCATCTTTATTGTGGTTTCTCTATATTGGGGCTTGTGTCAGGTGGTGTGTGTGTGTGTGTGTGTGTGTGTGTGTGTGTGTGTGTGTTCTCATCTGTTATCTTATTAATTAAAATTTCTAGTGTAATTGAAAAACATTTACTGTGTGCCTCTTGAATGTCAAACTCTGTGAGATAGGAATCATTTAAGTTAATAGAAAATATTGGCCAGTATCAAAAAGAATAACAAATTTAAATGCTAGAAAGAAGCAAGGGCAAGTCCGCGTATACTTATTCATTCTTTCAACATCCTTTACAATATACAGCATTTCAGCAACTAGGGGAGAGGAAATCCTAATATTGTTTTAATAGACCTGAAAATAACTTAGATTTCATTTTGTTAGGTAATAATGTGAAATTTTTTACTTCATATAGACATTGTAATCCTAAGATTTCAATTTATTTTTTCCTTGTATGATTAAACAAAGTTGCTGTATTTCACATAACTATTGTTAAATTTATATAAGTATATAATAATTCTTGACAAGGCCTTTAAATTTGAGGGGGAATATGGTCTCAATTTATGCACAAAACATGATGCTTGGGGTATACAAGGAAGTAAAACACATAGATTCTTACCTCTAGGAAATTACACTCATGAAGATAAAAAGTTTAAATTACTTCCCTGTGGTTCAGCAATAAAGAATCCACTGCCAATGCAGGAGACTGGGGTTTGATCCCTGGTCAGGAAAAGTCCCTGGAGAAGGAAGTGGCAACCCACTCCAGTATTCTTGCCTGGGGAAATCCCATGGACGGAGAAGCCTGGGAGGCTATAGTCCATGAGTGGCAAAGAACTGGACACGACTGAGCAACTAAACAACAACAACAAAATAAATTCAGCAAAATTTAATCACATTCTGATGATACAGAAATCATATCAAGATTTTACAGTATTCCATAGGAAATATTTGGCTAAAAAGGATATGGTGTGTGTCTGTGTGTGTATACACAATGGAATATTATCGTTCAATCATTAAAAAAATGAAATAAGGCCATTTGCAGCAACACGGATGGACTTACAGAGCATCATACTGAGTGAAGTACATCAGACGGAGAAGGAAAAATATCATATGACATCCCTTATATGTGGAATCTAAAAAGAAATGATAAATATTAATTTAT
>SJYQ01009268.1:333540-375406 GCA_006410935.1 Redunca redunca
CACAGAGTTGGACATGACTGAAGTGACTTAGCAGCAGCAGCAGCAGCAGCAGCGGCAGCGGCAGCAGCAGCAGGACATGAAAGCAACCTCTATATCCATTGACAGATGAATGGATAAAGAAGCTATGGTCATATGTACAATGGAATATTACTCAGCCATATAAAGGAATGCATACGATCCAGGAATCCCACTACTGGCCATATGCCCTGAGAAAGCCAAAATTCTAAAATACACATGCACCCCAATGTTCATTATAGCTCTATTTACAATAGCTAGGACATGGAACGGAGAAGGCAATGGCAACCCACTCCAGTACTCTTGCCTGGAAAACCCCATGGGCAGAGGAGCCTGGTAGGCTTCAGTCCATGGGGTCGCTAAGAGTCAGACACAACTGAATGACTTCATTTTCACTTTTCACTGTCATGCACTGGAGAAGGAAATGGCAACCCACTCTAGTGTTCTTGCTTGGAGAATCCCAGGGGTGGGAGACCTGGTGGGCTGCCATCTCTGGGGTCTCACAGAGTCGAACACGACTGAAGTGACTTAGCAGCAGTACATGGAAGAAATCTAGATGTCCATCTAGAGATAAATGGATGAAGAAGATGTGGCACATGTACAATGGAATATTACTCAACCATAAAAAAGAATGAGTTAGAGTCAGTTTTAGTGATGTGCATGAACCTGGAACTGGTTACACAGAGTGCAGTAAGTCAGAAAAAGAAAAACAAATACCACATGTTAACACATATATATGATATCTAGAAAAATGGTGCTGATGAACCATTTGCAGGGAAGAAATGGAGATGTATATATAGAGAATGGATGATGAACATAGTAGAGTAAGGAGACAGTGGGAAGAATGGAGAAAGTAGCATCAATATATATACACTATCATATGTAAAATAGATAGCTGGTGAGAAGTTGCTTTATAATACAGGGAGCCTAGCCTGGTGCTCTGTGATGACCAAGAACTGTGGGCTGTGAGGAGGGGAGGGAGGCTCAAGAGGGAAGGGATATTTGTATAATTATTGCTGATCTGCATTGTTGTACAGCAGAAACCAACACAACATTGTAAAGCAATTTTCTTTCAATGGAAAAAAAAAAAAAACTTGCCCAAAGTAGCAAAACTAGGAAGTGTTAACACCAGTCACCTAAACTCTTATTCTTTCTTCTATTTCAAAAACTCCTCCAGCAAGAGTGATTCCATGTACACATACATGCTGGTTATTGAAAGTAAATATATTAGAACAATGCTTCTTAAATGTTAGTGTTCCTACACATAGACTAGTGAAATTGTGAAACTGTGTATTCTGACTCAGGGAGGCCTGATGTTCTATATTTCTCACTACCTCCCAGGGGTTGCCAAGGCTCCTGTATTTTCAGTAGGAAGGCCTGTACAATATAGCAGATGTTTGATGTTATTAATAAAGCTACTACTGGATTTTGCTTACTACTTTTCTTGTAAATACTCCACAGTTTTTAGTGTATATTATCTTATTCATTCTTAAATATTTTTAAGTGATGATCACAAGTCAAGTATTTTGAATTTATTGTTAAAATAAATGAGATTCAAATAAATTAATAATCAGGATTATTGGCTAATTTGTCAGTTCCTCATGTCCTTAGTGGAAATGGTGAAGCCATAATTAATAAATGAATTGAATATCATCTATTCCAATAGGCCATTTTCTCAAGAGACACAATGGGAATTATGTGGACAGTTTTGAACATGTACTGTGCATTGCCCCTCCCACATTTTTATCTAGGTGAAAATGCATTCAAGGAATATGACAAACAACCCTGAAGGAGATACAAATTCTCAAGGGGTAGACAGAATAACAGGTATGATAGTAGGAAGGGGGCTGTTGTTGAAGAAGTACAGGGTGGGGACAGAGTTTCATGAACCAGACAAAGTTAAGTTGGAATCATGGCTTGCCAGTTACTAAGCATATGACTTTGGGTAAGTCATTTATCCTTGCTAAGTTTAGTTTTCTAATCAGTAAACATCTACCTTGCAATATTATTGTTGTAATATAACAGAGTGATGAATGTAAAAGGACCTGACACAGAGTAGGCAAGCCATAGATTGATATCCTTTTCTCATTTCTGTGTGAAGTTGAGCTGCTAAGTGCAGATTTTAGGCATACATTCTTGAGGGGTTTTTCCCAGCTTTTTCTTTCCTGTCCCTTCTTTGGAGTTTCTGTTCAGTTATCCTTAGGCTCAAAAAGCATCAAAGAACAATGTCTAGTAGAATTAATCCAATCCTAGACAAGGCACTCTCAGTGTTATCTGGGTCACTCAACATCCCACTTACATTTGCACATACATTATGATACTGTGGGTCATAAATATTTTACCAATTAATGCAATTGGGACTAGGCCCATCACTATAGTCATTAAGTTAAGTCTGCTTGGTTTGGTCAAAAAGCATTACTTGACATACTTGTGCAAAATAAATCTTGTATGTGTTTTTGATGCAGAGAGAAGTTTAATGCAGAAAGTTTAAACAACAACCAATAAAAATTCTGAAAATAATGAATTTTGCCATTTTTTAAGCAAATCCTTTGGTGAATTTCTATTAGCATTTGACATTTAGATCTTTAGTCCTAGTTAGCACAAAGTTTCTCAGCACCAACCTCCACTTTCCCAAATCTCTGATAACCAAAGGTAGTAAGTACTTCAGAGCTATTTTAGATACCATTTTAACCAGTAAGTAATGAGGCATGAAGACAGGGTGAAGGTAGGAAGTTAGGCCTAAGAGCCTTCAATATGCTCAGCAATGCAGCAAAAGTGATTTGAATTTTCCTATTTTGATACTATTTGGGGAGACAATGGGAATTTTTCAGCCTCTGGCTTAAGGGGTTTGAAGTGAAATAACCTTTCTGGGAAAGTACATTCATCTCTATAGATAAGATGGCAGCAGGGTCTATTTTAGAGCTTTTGGTCTGTGGATAAGGTAGGTGTTTCTGGGTGTCCAACAGCCGAGAGAATACAATATCATTAAACACATTTCCTACTTCTAATAAACTGATTTCTCTATTTCCTTAATAGCCATTATTCTCTACCTTCCTTCATCTCCATGGTTATCTAGCCTGGATTCCGCAGCCCAGTATCACAATGAGTCCCTGACCCCTCTCCTCTGTAACACATCTCCCTGACAAAATCCCGTTCTGAATGGACCCATCACTCATATTTGTTGAACCTTCACCAGAGCAGCTAAGGACATGGCAGAGAAAAATTACACTGCTGGATAGACTTAAATTGTTCATTTGCCTCACCTCAGTCCTTCACACTGCACAGAAATCTCTCTTTTTTTTGATTTATTTATTTTAATTGGAGGCTAATTACTTTACAATATTGTATTGGTTTTGCCATACATTAACATGAGTTCACCACGGGTGTACATGTGTTCCCCATCCTGAACACCCCTCCCACCTCCCTCCCCGTACCATCCCTCTGGGTCATCCCAGTGCACCAGCCCCAAGCATCCTGTATCATGCATCAAACCTAGACTGGCGATTTATTTCTTATATGATATTATACATGTTTCAATGCTATTCTCCCAAATCATCCCACCTTCTCCCTCTCCCACAGAGTCCAAAAGACTGTTCTATACATCTGTGTCTCTTTTGCTGTCTCACATACAGGGTTATCGTTACTATCTTTCTAAATTTCATATATATGCATTAGTATACTGTATTGGTGTTTTTCTTTCTGGTTTACTTCACTCTGTGTAGTTGGCTCCAGCTTCATCCAGAAATCTCTTCTTAAAATAAGCTTAATTTTCCATCCATAGTAACTTCCAGTTCATACCTTCTCTATTTTCCTCTGACCTCCCATCTGCTCCTCCCATCATTGCCATTTCTTTGCTAATGACATTGCATAAGACATGTTAGAGGAAACAGAAGTTATCAGAAGTCTCCTTGTACTTTGTCACCAAAATTACACTGTAATTTCCTATCCCACTTCCACCCATTTTTTTTCTGTATGACCATTCTTATGGGCTGAATTGTGTCTTCCTACAACTCATGTAATTGAAGTCCTAACCTCTACTACTTGTAATGTGGCTACATTTGGAGATAGAACCTTAAAGACCTCCCAATATAAATTAAGCTTTGTTATTATATTTTGATACAGGTATTTTCCTCCATAGTATTTACCACAATTAGCAGTGATTTATTTATTTACTATCTTCCTCACTAGATTTTGGGGTGAAGGGCAGGGCCATGGACAGTATCAAAGGATGGGAAGGTGGTTATGTACTATTTAACATCTCCCTGCATTACTTGATATGCACAATTGGTATTTCATCAGTGGTATGTCAAGTGTTACACAAAAAAAGATTCAAGACAAATGTCCTGCCATTCTTTCAACCAGTTTTTACTTCTAAGCCTCTTTTGCATAGAAATTATAAAACTGATTCTCACTAGGACAATGTTTCTGATTCCTACCTAGTACCTTGTATTCCTAGTGCCTAGCACTATACCTGCTAGGACTGGATCAACAAATTTTTCTGGAAGGAAGGAAAGAATGAAGGGAGGCTTGGAGGGACAGAGAGGAAGGGAGGAAGAAGTAGTAGTTGGGACTGTAAGGAAAACCAATTACTTATGTCTCAGATACAGCTAACATAAGGTTAAGTTGACAGCTTTCCATTCAGGGATTTTAAACTTGGTATCTATGGATATAAGTACCAGAATATCTATCAAGCTCCTTGTGATCATGGATTAATTGAGGGATCTGAGATTTCATTAGGTAACTGTTTGCCTGGTTCTTCTTTTTGTTTTTGCTTCTCGATGTATTATGATTTATTAAGACTGTGATGATTAACTTTATGTGTCAACCTGACTGAGCCATTGGGTGTCCAAATATTTGATTAAACTAGATGCGTCTGTGGAATGAAATTGACATTTGAATTGGTAGACAGAGTAAAGCAGATTGCTTTCCCCAATGTGGGTTGGCACCATCCAAACCACTGAGGGCCTAAATAGAGAACAAAAGGTAAAGTGAGAATATTTGTTTTCTGACAGAGTTGGGACATTAGACTTCTACTGCCTTCAGACTTAGACATGGGATACAACTTATACCATTGTCTCCACTTGGTCCCCAGCCAATTCCTTACAAAAAATCACTATCTATTTATCCATCCATCTATTTTATCTATCTTATTACTATATGCTACAAAGGTTCTTGAGAATTTTGTGTGTAATGGTCCATATATGCATTTATGTATATGTAGCCATACATGTCTCCAAAGAGAAGCTGTTGGTTTTCATCAGTTTCTTCAAAGAATTTTTATTATGAAAAAATTTAAACATATACAAATATAGAGAGAATAGTATTATAAACCTTTATGTAACTATCACCTAGCTTTAACAATTATTAACTCATGACCATCTTACTTCATCTTCACTCTCTCCTACTATTTTGAAAGATATCCCAGACATCATATCATTTTATGAATAAATGCCAAATAGCTAATTTACAAATACATTTTTAGAACACAATCCTCTACTTATTTGAATATTGGTTGTATTTACACTTTGAGTCAAATAATTATTTATTAATTTTCTATTCTCTTTATGAGGCTCTTCCATGTATAGGAAAGAAAAAGGCTCTCTACCAACTACTTTTCTACTTATGTAGACTATTTTGAGTAGCGAGTCAAATTTTGGTTCTGTTACTAAGTATAAACTTTGGGCAAGATTTTAGCTCTCTGTATTTTCTTCATCTATAAAATGCAAAAATGCATGAGGATTGTGCCCATGACACAGCATTCATAATGCTGACTGAAAAGTGAAGTCTTTCAGTTGCTTTCGACTCTTTGTGACCCCGTGGACTGTAGCCTGCCAGGCTCCTCCATCCATGAGATTTTCCACGCAAGAACACTGTAGTGGGTTGCCATTTTCTTCTCCAGGTTATCTTCCTGACCCAGGGATCAATCCCGGGTCTTCGCACCGCAGGCAGACTCTTGACCATCTGTGCCCCCAGGGAAGCCCAATGCTGGCTATTATTATTATTATTATTTAATGTGACAACTAGAGCTAGAATATGCAGGTGAAAGTGATGACTCTGTAGTTAGTAACTCTAACAGTCAAGTATATAGCAGATGCTCACAAAATGCCACCAAGAAGCAAAAAACTCACCTTTCCATCTTAGAGAATGCCAAGTGTCCTTGTGTGCCCTTATAATAGCTTTCTCCCATGCCAAAGGGAGAACAGGGCAGATTGATACTCTCTCTAATGGCACACAGTCTCAGCTTACGTCTGGTGATAAATAATGAAGCAAGGTAACGGATCCTGCCTGTAGTCAATTATCTCAGGTCCCTGTTTCTTAGTCTTCCCAGGGGCCCTCAATAGGGACTTACATAGCCACAGAAACAAGAGAAAAATGGAGAAATAAAGAAAAAACAATTCCATCTGTCAAACTGAAGATGGATGCTGTCCAAACCTGTGAATAAAACCTGAAGTGCTAATTCTATGCACTGCTGATGCTTTTAATTATGTGACTTTGACAGATGGAAAGATCATCATGCAGTTTTTATTTAAGAAGCTCATGCAAGTGTAGCTATTGTGCCAAGGGTAATCACTAAAGAATTTGTCAAAAATTAAACTCTACCTTATTTATAGCTTACTAGGTCCTAATTATGCTTCATAAATGACCAGCCATATAATAAGGCAAATACAAAATATACACAACTGCAAATTACTACAAATTACTACACAGCAGTTACATGACAGAACAGGTTTCCGTTTCAAACCACGTAATACTTTTCTGGCAATATGCAGCAAAAACACTTCAGATAATACCTTATTGAGGCAGAATTCCAGAGATCTGAAATGATATTTTTCCTCAGTCCTGGTTTCAGCAAGACTTTCAGAAAGCTACAGAACAAAGATTGTTTGCCATACACACATGTGTGCACACACACATGCACACTCATTTCTCTTTGTGTAGAAAAGCAAAGGAGAAAAGGAAAGATATAAATATCTGAATGCAGAGTTCCAAAGAATAGCAAGAAGAGATAAGAAAGCCTTTCTCAGTGATCAATGTAAAGAAATAGAGGAAAAGAACAGAATGGGAAAGACTAGAGATCTCTTCAAGAAAATTAGAGATACCAAGGGAACATTTCATGCAAAGGTGGTCTCGATAAAGGACAGAAATGGTCTGGACCTAACAGAAGCAGAAGATATTGAGAAGAGGTGGCAAGAATACAAGGAAGAACTGTACAAAAAAGATCTTCATGACCAAGATAATCACGATGGCGTGATCACTCACCTAGAGCCAGACATCCTGGAATGTGAAGTCAAGTGGGCCTTAGAAAGCATCACTATAAACAAAGCTAGTGGAGGTGATGGAATTCCAGTTGAGCTGTTTCAAATCCTGAAAGATGATGCTATTAAAGTGCTGCACTCAATATGCCAGCAAATTTGGAAAACTCAGCAGTGGCCACAGGACTGGAAAAGGTCAGTTTTCATTCCAATTCCAAAGAAACGCAATGCCAAGGAATGCTCAAATTACCGCACAATTGCACTCATCTCACATGCTACTAAAGTAATGCTCAAAATTCTCCAAGCCAGGCTTCAGCAATACATGAACCGTGAACTTCCAGATGTTCAAGCTTGTTTTTAGAAAAGGCAGAGGAACCAGAGATCAAATTGCCAACATCCACGGGATCATCGAAAAANTGCTATTAAAGTGCTGCACTCAATATGCCAGCAAATTTGGAAAACTCAGCAGTGGCCACAGGACTGGAAAAGGTCAGTTTTCATTCCAATTCCAAAGAAACGCAATGCCAAGGAATGCTCAAATTACCGCACAATTGCACTCATCTCACATGCTACTAAAGTAATGCTCAAAATTCTCCAAGCCAGGCTTCAGCAATACGTGAACCGTGAACTTCCAGATGTTCAAGCTTGTTTTTAGAAAAGGCAGAGGAACCAGAGATCAAATTGCCAACATCCACGGGATCATCGAAAAAGTAAGAGAGTTCCAGAAAAACATCAATTTCTGCTTTATTGACTATGCCAAAGCCTTTGACTGTGTGGATCACAATAAACTGTGGAAAATTCTGAAAGAGATGGGAATACCAGACCACCTGACCTGCCTCTTGAGAAAGCTATATGCGGGTCAGGAAGCAACAGTTAGAACTGGACATGGAACAACAGACTGGCTGCAAATAGGAATAGGAGTACGTCAAAGCTGTGTATTGTTACCCTGCTTATTTAACTTCTATGCAGAGTACATCATGAGAAACACTGGGCTGGAAGAAGCACAAGCTGGAATGAAGATTGCCAGGAGAAATATCAAACACCTCAGATATGCAGATGACACCACCCTTATGGCAGAAAGTGAAAAGGAACTAAAAAGCCTCTTGAGGAAAGTGAAAGTGGAGAGTGAAAAAGTTGGCTTAAAGCTCAACATTCAAGAAACAAAGATCATGGCATCTGGTCCCATCACTTCATGGGAAATAGATGGGGAAACAGTGGGAACAGTGTAAGACTTTATTTTGGGGGGCTCCAAAATCACTGCAGATGGTGATTGCAGCCATGAAATTAAAAGATGCTTACTCCTTGGAAGAAAAGTTATGACCAACCTAGATAGCATATTCAAAAACAGAGACATTACTTTGCCAACAAAGGTCTGTCTAGTCAAGGCTATGGTTTTTCCAGTGGTCATGTATGGATGTTAGAGTTGGACTGTGAAGAAAGCTGAGCGCTGAAGAATTGATGCTTTTGGACTGTGGTGTTGGAGAAGACTCTTGAGAGTCCCTTGGACTGCAAGGAGATCCCACCAGTCCATTCTAGAGGAGATCAGCCCTGGGATTTCTTTGGAGGGAATGATGCTAAAGCTGAAACTCCAATACTTTGGCCACCTCATGTAAAGAGCTGACTCATTTGAAAAGACTCTGATGCTGGGAGGGATTGAGGGCAGGAGGAGAAGGGGACGACAGAGGATGAGATGGCTGGATGGCATCACTGACTCAATGGATGTTAGTCTGGGTGAACTCCGGGAGTTGGTGATGGACAGGGAGGCCTGGCGTGCTGTGCTTCATGGGGTTGCAAAGAGTCGGACACGACTAAGCGACTGAACTGAACTGAGTCTGTGCTTACATGGTTTTATCTGACTGCAAGTATTTTCCATCCCCTCCTGCTAGTTCTCTATAGTGCCTTTGGCATTACCTGCATTGGTGTTTTACTTATCCCTGAATCACACCATCTTAAGATATTTTACTTTCTTTCCTCTTGTAATCATGTCTTGGTGGGAATTTCACTCACCACTTCCCCAGTCTCCTTATCGTGGCCTTTTTCTAAAGAGGAGACCTAGAGATCCAGAGCCTGGAGGGAGCCTTGGATGTATAATCTATGAGTGATTAATAAATAAATAGAGGTGTCTGATATTTTCTGTTCCTTTGCTACCTCCCATTCCAAACTTTCATCATCACACTACTACAATTCCATGCTTCTGGTCTCCTCATTCCTTTCCCCTCCTGACTTAACCTGCATGCATGTGCAAGATGGATCTTCTTAAAGCACTATCTTCACACTTTTCCTCTGCTCAAGAACCTTCCATAGATCCGTGACTCTAGAATAAAACCCAAAGCCTGGCTTTCAAGTGCTTCATGACCTACCCATCAAGCTTTCCATTCCTGTCCCTGTGCTAATTAATGTACTCTCTGCTCTAACTTTAATGGACTATTTAACATCCCCTGGCTTCTCTCTTCTAATCTTCTATTCATTTGCACATTTCCATTGATCTGCATTAAACACCTTTTCAAATCATCTTTGCTTCTTTGAACCCTAAATTTCTTGGCCAGTTGAGGCAGAAGAAGTCTTCCAATGTGTTCAACTTTAATGCAGCTTTGAACACTGGCCATGTATATGGATATTAGATTCACTTTGAACATTATAAATTATTTTTCCTCCTTTTTGATATTTTGAGTTTTCCCCTTCCCAAACAATTAGTTTTTTGAGGGCAGAAACCACATATGAATCTGGTTAAATTATAAGCTACTCAAGTTTGGGACTCTCACAGGTAAAACAGTGAATATAAAGAACATGAGGATTAGCCTCAAACAGATTAAAAGTCTGATCTTGGCACTTGCTGGCTGTATGCCATTAGATGAGTTATCTAAACCCTGTGAACCCAAGTTCCTTCATCTATAAAATAGGGGTAACAGTATTCTATCTTAGAGGGCCGTTGAAAGAAGTAAATGGCATGATAAATTAAACATGCCCAATAAATTATAGCTATTAGGATATTAAATTTCTCTTGTATCTTCAGTGCTGAGCACAGTGACTGGCAAATAGTTGACATTTAATAAACATTAATTGAATTAAACTGCATTTATGTTCATAGCATTTATCTTAGGCTACTACCACTCTTGATGTTAAAAAAGTGTGTTCCAATTTAGTTGAATTCCTTAAAATCAAGCATAAGTACTGTTTTTAACTTGTCAACATTAAAATAATATTCTAAGTTTTAATATTATTTATTAATAAAATAAAAATACCTTCAGTTAAAAACATGTGGATTCCAATTGAATGTAAACCTTTATATGGTTTAAATGATGGGACAACTTCTTGACAATCAAGTTAACATGTATTTAACCAACAGTGTGAATCATATACAATAAATACAAATACCACTGAAATTCCAGTAAAAGAAGCAACTTGCCAGTATAAAATCAAGTGTTAGAGGAAAGAAAGAATGGAAAAGGAAGAGAAAATCTTCAGAACTTGGGGAGGTAGGTTGGTTAATGGAGACAAGAAAGACAGAGGGTAGCAGAAGTAGTTCTATTTTTTGCCCCAAACAAACCTTCACTTAAGACTTGTATTTATAATTTGAGGGGGTTGGATAAACTATAATTTCATGTACTTCATCATTTGTGAACCATCTTGATGATTTTTTTTTGCCATAATTGAGTACCATGTGAGCTCTTATTTACATAATATTTATTTCGATTAACTGACCTTTATTGTACTAAAATAAATTTATTAGAAAAGCAAATGACATATCATTACCTAGAAAATCAGACTTAGTTGCCATTCATAGAAGATATTTAATAACTAAGAAAATAAAAACAGATTCTATCTTATAAAAAAGAATTAAGGAGATAAACTTTCCCACTGAAAGATTTGAGCCTGAATTTTGGCTTTCTTTGAAAAAAAGAGACTATCAAGTATTAAGGAGATGTTAAATAAAAATAGCACAAAAATAAGATTCCTTCTCTCATGTAATCCAAATATATTGAAAGAAAATTGAAAAGAAAACGACTTACTCACTTGGTGACTCATTGTTAGTGGTTACCATGCCCCTAGACTATCAGATTCTTAGACTCTCAGCAATGGTATGAACCCCTACTAGGTAATCTAGATCTATATAGATTGAATTTAAACATTCAATCATATTTAAAATGTGGTGGACAAATGAGGAGTGAAAGGTCAGTACCAAAGGCTACAGCCCAGGGTATAGTATGACAAAACCTTCTGGTTACATTGTAGTTTTGTATTCAGTTGATGATTTCATCTGACAATTTTAAACTCTCAAAGTGCAGAATCTCTGAACAATCTCAGTAATCAGTCAAGCAACATTTACAGTACCTACTTTGAAAGCTTGCTTCACCTCACTCAAAACAACCAAATACTTCATCTCATTGGGTCATCTATGAGTAAGAAGAAATAAGTATCAACTTTTGAACCAATCTGAGTAAGTTCAGGTCCAAAATCATTACTAGCTAAGCCTACAGCTTTGAAAACAAATATTTAATCTCATTTATTTTTGAAGATGTTCTTTAAAGATAGCAATATAGGAGGCTCCTGAACTTTTCCCAAAGACAAACTAAATGTGAAGTGATTCCCTCTGAAAGAAATACAGAAACAGAGTGACTCCTACACATTGGTTAAACAAGAAAATCTGCATTAAAATGGGCCACTTTGAGCCACTAGTATCTCTCTGGAAGGACCTTTAACACAGCTGCACCCCAGGTTTTGTGGCTGCCATTCAAAGGACAGGCCCCTAGATAGTCTGTTGTGATAGCCAATGTGGCTTTCAATTAGGAGTTCCACATGACTGCAGCAAACAAAGAAGCATTTCTTAAATGGTTATCTCTCCAGACATTGATGAAAGAAATTAAAGAAGACACAAATAATTGGAAAGATTCTGTTTTCATGGATTGGAAGAATTTATATTGTTAAAATGTCTACAGTATTTAAAGCAACTGGCAGATTGAATATAATCCCCATCAAAATTCAAATAGCTTTTTTTCCCCACAGAAATAGAAAGAAAATCCTAAATTTTGTATGGGACTGCAAAAGACCCTGTATTAGCCAAAGTAATCTTGAGAAAGAAAAAAACTGAATAATATGTAAGTTTAAATTTTTAATTTTTTGAGAAATCTCCATACTGTTTTTCACAATGAGTGTACCAATTTACATTCCCACCTACGGTTGCCTTTACTCTACATCCTTAAAAACATTTGTTATTCTTTTCTTTTTGATAATAGTCATCCAAGAGGTGTGAGGTATCACACTGTGGTTTTGATTTGCATTCCCCTGATATTTACCAATAGTGAGCACCTTTTCATATACATATTGGCCAACTGTATATCTTTTTAAAAAAAATGTCTATTCAGGTCCTTTTCTCTTTTTAAAATTGGACTATTTATTTTTGCTATTGAGGTGTACGAGTTTTTTATGCATTTTGGATATTAACCCCTTATCAGCCATATGGCCTGATATGCCTTTTCCCATTCCATTGGTTGCCTTTTCAAATTATTTATCATTTCCTTTACTGTGCAGAAGCTCTTTAGTTAGATGTAGTCCTACTTGTTTATTTTTGCTTTCATTGTCTGTACTTCTAGAAAAATAATTACCTAGACCAATGTCAGAGCTTTTTCTATATGTTTTTTAGAAATTTTAGTTTCTGGTTTTATATTCAAGTCTTTGACTCATTTTGAGTTAATGGTTCAAACGTGTAAAATAGGGGTCTAGTTTCTTTCTTTTGCATTTGGATATCCAGTTTTCCCAACATCATTTATTGAAGAGACAGTCCTTTCCTCATCATACATTTTTTGCACCCTTTGTCAAAAATTAGTTTGGCGTACACATGGGTTTATGTCTGGGCTTTCTGTTCTGTTCCAGTGGTCTATGGATCTGTTTTTATGCTAATACCACACTGTTTTGATTACTATTGCTTTGTAATACAGCCTGAAATCAGGAAGTGTGATGCCTCCAGTGTTTTTTTTTTTTTTTTCTCTCTCAGGATTGCTTTGGCTAGTCAGGTTTTTGTAATTTCACACATACATACATACACACACACACACACATACATAGAATGGAATGTTTTCAATCATGAGAAAGAAGGAAATTTCATCTTTCACAAAAACATGCATGAACTTTAAGGATATTAGGATAAGGGAAGTAAGTCAGACAGAGAAGAACAAATATTGCAAGTATCACATATATGTGCAATTCATAGAAACAGAAAATAAAATGATGGTTATCAGGGTAGGAGAAATGGGGAAATACTGGTGAAAGAATATAAACTTTTCAGTGATAAGATGAATAAGTTCTAGAAATCTAATATACAACATGGTCATTATAGTTAACAGTACTATATTATTCTTACAAGTTGCTAAGAGAGTAGATCTTAAATGTTTTTACCATACACATACAAAAAAGGTAATTATGTGATATGATGGAGGTATTAACAAACACTATGATGGTAATCATTCTGCAGTATATAAGTGTATCTAATCAACACACTGTATTTCTTAAACTTTCACAATATTTTATGTCAATTACATCTCAATACAGATAGAAAAATCTCATTTATTTCTCTTTAATCATCTGAAAAATGAGATTAATACATCTCACTTCACCAACTGCTATAAGAATTAGAGGTAATACCCATAAAGAAACTAATAATGAGATTTCAGAACTGACAGCTCATTTTTACGATTGACATGTACAATCACCTGACAAAGTGGGCAGGGCAGTTATTTTCATTTCTATTTCCATTCTTCAATAGCAACTGAAGTTCTGGGAAGATCAAATTGGAAAATACACTCACTAATAGGTAGTGACTTAGGTTTGAATTTAAGCTTTTGATTTCCAGCCCAACTTTTTTTTTCTTTCTTTCTATCTATTCTGTCTCCTTTCTTCATTCCTGCACGTGGAAGCAGGGAACTGGCCTGAAAATGAAGGTGTTGGAAGATGAAGAGTCTAATGTTTCTGCCTGTGTGCTCATGTGTATCTATACATTTGAAACAAGGAAGTGGATAAACATAGTCTAAAACACCCCTTGCACTCTTTGCTTAGCTTACCTTTAGCACTTTTTCTGAAGGGCTTACAATGTAGGTGATATCTGTATTCTTATTAGTGTGGATGCTTTCCCCACAAATATACCAGGCATTTGTATTGTCTTTGATCCATTTGTTAGCTTCTGAAATATACTTCCCTATTGCATTCTTGGCCCCGTAAACAAAACAGAAACCTGACCCCCTGAAAACAAAATATCCTACAAAACAAAAGCCCTGAGCCCAAACCAAAGATGTCTTTGATCTAGCTTCCCCTTCCTCTTTCCAAAGAGAAAAGATTCCCTCTTTATTTGTCCTTTTGCATCTGTAGTTACATTATTCTCACATTTTGGAACAGGTTTCTTTTGCATATTTGTACCACTTTCTTACCTGTGAGCTCTTTAATAAGGGGAACATGTGCATGCCACTTTTATAACCAGTGTCTGGCATGTTGTCTGGTAGTATTAATACATTGTATTTGCTCCACAAATGCAGGTTGATGTAAATTCAATTGAATTTGTTCTTCTGAGAGAATATAAATAGTGAAAGAAATTTAATTTGCCTATATATAGAATAATTAGAGACACCAACAAAAGGTTTAGCATTAAACTGGCAACTGTGGAATTATGATGCTGCTGTATCTTTGTTTGCAAATGATATAATAATAATATATATAAATCCATACATCTGTTAAAACACAAATAATACAGCAAAGTAGAGAACATAGATGCTGAGACTTGGAATTTTCTTACCATTTTGGACTTTGCTAAAAAAAAATACAAGAGCTATATTAGGAGTGCTAAGCTGAAATTGTCAGACTATTCAGTTATTGGGGGAACATGGTAAGATGTAAAGTTAAGTAAATGAACACAGGAAATTGATCAAACTTAAATAATGAACAAAATAGAAGAAAATGGAACTTGCTGCCCAAAATGCCATCAAGGTCTTTGCTTTGCTCCCCTGGGGAATTTTTTTTGTCCCTGCAAGATACCCTGGGACCAAGTAACAGATAATTCATTTTAAAATGAGATGGCCTATTTTTGGAGTACTGCCCTGAATTTTTCCTTTTGCCTATAATAATCTATTGTCCTGGATACCAAAAATAGTTTGGGGCAGGGATTATTTAAAGCTCTTTAGCAGAAGGCAGTTATGCAGCCTGCTGAACTTCTTAGAACAAAAGAGCTAAGTTTCAGTTAAAGAGAACTTTGAAACAGTCTATAGCAGTGGAGCCACGTATGCTGGTACCATCGGTATTTCTGTTTTCCTTTATTTTCTCAGAGTTGGAGAAAGTTCCCATGACCAGACAGGGTAGAAATTTGACATCATAAATATGAGTTGATAGGCTTTAGTTGGGAAAACCCACCTCAAAAGCAAATAAGCAAAACATAGGGAACCATTTTAGAACAGTGATATTTATATAAGTTGGATGATGCTGGGCACCAGGAAGTGCCACTGCTTTTTGCTTAAATATTTTTAAACAAGAGTCTCAATCCTTCTGGGCTACATGATTCTTTATTGAGAGGCTTGAGAAGCTATAATGCTGTTCAACTATTTGAAGTATCTTTTTGTTTCCTAACACTGCTGTAAAAGATTACCAAGACCTTAGTGGAATTAAACCTTTAAAAGCTTAAGCCTTTAAAACAGCACAAATTTTTACTATTAGAATTCTGAATTTCATAAGTCTGAGATCTGATTCACTTGGCTAAAGTCAAAATCTAGGCAGAGTAGGGTCTTTTTAGAAGCTCTGGAGAAAGAATCCATTAATTTGCCTTTTCCAGCTTCTAGAAGCCACCTTCATCTCTTGGGGGCTTCCCTTGTGACTCAGTGGGTAAAGAATCTGCCTGCAATGTGGGAGACCTGGGTTCAATCCCTGGGTTGGGAAGACACCCTGGAGAAGAGAAAGGCTACCCACTCCAGGATTCTGGCCTGGAGAATTCCATGGAGAATAGTCCATGGGGTTGCAAAGAGGCAGGCACGACTGAGTGACTTTCACTTCATCGTTTGGATGGTGGTTCCTTCCCTTTTCTTCAAAGCACATCACTCCGATCTCTGTGTTCATCATCAGTCTGCCCTCTCCTCTATAGGCAAATATCCCCCTCTCTCTGCCTTTTAAGAGTAGGTCCACTTAAAGGATCCAGGATAGTCTACCCATCTCAAGATTCTTAATTAGACCTGCAAAGTTGCTTTTGCTATATAAGATAACATTCACAATTTCTGAGAATTAGGATGCGGATAACTTCTGGCAGAGGGTAGGGGACATTAGTCAGTCTACCACAAACAGTTATCAAGTAGAAGAGGAATTAACCTTGTTTTGTGTGACCCTAAATATAATCAGCCATGGCAAGATACGTTTTTTAAATTTGAAAAGAAGTACTTTGGATTAACACTTTCCATTAGGTGTATGAAAAGATGTTAAACTGGGATTACAAAGATGGCACCACAATATAATACTTATGACATTCCAAAGAGAAGTGCTAGACAAATACACAGATTTTCAAAGAAAATGACTTCATGAGGCAACTATCAGGAGGTCAAGAAATTGGACATGGGGAAGGATTTTCAGAAAGATTTCTTTCAATTCAGTTCAGTCGCTCAGTCGTGTCCGACTCTTTGCGACCCCATGAATCGCTATAGGGATATTATCTCTTCTCTTTTCCTCACAGGGAATGAGGCAAGGGTACTCTCTCCCTTATGTCCAGCCTAGAGAGAATGGGCTTCAGAGAGACCATTCTAAAAGAGAGGAGCATTGGATTGGGGTGTGACCAACAAGAGGCTTTGGCCATCAGTCTCAATGGGTAGAGCAAAAAGAAACAGATTCTCTGTATTGGAAGAAATTGCTCTTTCTCTTATAGTGAATCAAAGATGCATGAGACCCAGAGAACATATTTAAGAAACTTTAGTAAAGTCCTGTTTAAGAGGATATCTACTGGAATGTGAAGGGAGTCCAGTGGAGGGTCTGGATGAGGAGGATCACAGGAAAATCAGAAGCTGAGAAAGGAGGCAGAGTAATAAGTCACAGGGTGGGGCTTCTTATATCCTGGGAGTCACCTCAGAAGGGCCCAGCAGGAGAGCCTAGGAAGAATCTGCCAACTCCATATACACAGGAACTATCAGTTTTAATCATCAGCCAGAATCATGGGCAGTGGAGCCAACTTAAGGCAGCACTTGTGACTCCAACTTTCATGAGGTCTTAAATTAGTAGATATTGAGAGGCTGTTTTCAAGAAAAAGAATAAAGCATCACAAACACAAAATTAGCTAAAAGGCATGGAAGAGTTCTTTGCAAATGAAGAACTCTGAAGCTTGATTTCAGAAGTTCTATGGTTAAGGTCATGAAGAAAGAATTTTCTGCTGCCTATCCCCCTTCTCTCTCTCTATACTCCAAATCCAGGAGTCTGAAGAACAAGGTTAGCTAGGAAAACCAAGAAGAAAGGGACAGATCACCCACTAAATGTTTAGAAGAGATTTGTGTCTCTGTATGGCAACCCACTCCAGTGTTCTTGCCTGGAGAATCCCAGGGATGAGGGAGCCTAGTGGGCTGCCATCTATGGAGTTGCACAGAGTCGGACATGACTGAAGTGACTTAGCAGCAGCAGCAGCATGAATACTGAAATGCTGAAAAATGTATTGGATTGAGTATTTAATTACAAAATTGAAAATGGACTTTTGTGACTTAAAAAGACTGTAGCACTCTACATTAGCCATGAGTGACCAGAAACCACTAGCTCTACCCATTTCTATTTAGAGGCTGAAATAAACTTCTCGCACAACTATCTATTAAAGTGACAATGGATAGTGAAAATTTGTATTTTGATTACATTCCATGAGCTGTCCTTATTCAGTATACAGGCTATAGGCATTGGTGAGCTCAGCATCAATAGCATGCACCAACGGTGATAACAGGGATATTGTAGAAGAGCTTGAAGCATGTCAAGTGGAATAAACTAAGTGATCTTTAAGGTCATTTTAGTTCTGATGATTTCTGGTTCTTCTGTGCCCCTCAACCACCGAAAATAGAGCCTTTTCTAAAAAAGGTTTTGATAGGGAAGATAAGAAGCAAGTGAAAAGGCAGGAAGATGGTGTTTGGTTGATTATGTAAGTTTATATAGGTATATAAAAAGAAAGGAGAGTGAAAAAGTTGGCTTAAAATTCAACATTCAGAAAACTAAGATCATGGCATCCAGTCCCATCACTTCATGGCAAATAGATGGGGAAACAATGGAAACAGTGAGAGACTATTTTTGAGGGCTCCAAAATCACTGCAGACAGTGAATGTAGCCATGAAATTAAAAGACGCTTGCTCTTTGGAAGAAAAGCTATGACCAACCTAGACAGCATACTAAGAAGCAGAGACATTACTTTGCCAACAAAGGTCCATCTAGTCAAAGCTATTGTTTTTCCAGTAGTCATGTATGGATGTGAGAGTTGGATTATAAAGAAAGCTGAGAGCCAAAGAATTGATGCTTTTGAACTGTGGTGTTGGAGAAGACTCTTGAAAGTCTCTTGGACAGTGAGGAGATCAAACCAGTCAATCCTAAAGGAAATAAGTCCAGAATATTCATTGGAAGGACTGATGCTGAAGCTGAAACTCCAATATTTTGGCTACCTGATGCAAAGAACTGACTCACTGGAAAGACTAAAGATGAGAGGAGAAGGGGACGACAGAGGATGAGGTGGTTGAATGGCAACACCGACTCAATGGACATGAGTTTGCGTAAGCTCCAGGAGTTGGTGATGGACAGGGAAGCCTGACGTGCTGCAGTACATGGGGTTGCAAAATGATAAGTATATAGTATATATGATTATGCATAAGTGAAATGAATGACTGCAATGACAAGGGACAGGAAGGACGAATTAGGATTATACTGTTATTACAAGGTAGTGAAATGTCATAGTGTTATTTGAAAGTCAACTTGGATTAGCTGTATATTGTAGACCCCAGGGCAACTACTAAGAGAAAAAAAAAGAAGTATAACTAATATATTAAGAAAGCTGAGAAGATGACATAATAAAATTCTCAAAACCAAAAATGGTAGAAAAATAGAGGAAGATAAAAATAGGAATAAAGAGTAAATGCAAAAGACAGAAAATTACCACAAACATAGTAGATTATCAATCTATATCAATAATGACTCTGAACATCAATGGTCTAAATACTCTAAGTAAAAGACAGAGATTGCCAGAGTTGATACAATACTCGAATATACATTGTTTACAAGAAACTTGTTTTAAATATAAAGACACAAATGAATGGAGAAAGACATATCATGCTAACACTAATCAGAAGAAAGCATGAAAAGTTACATTAATTTCAGACAAAGCAGACTTCAGATGAAGAAGAGTCATCAGTAATAAACAGAGGCATTACATAATGATAAAGGGGTCAATTAGTCAAGAAGACATAAGACTCCTAACGGTCATATGCCTAACAAAGGAGCATCAAAATATGTGAGGCAAAAACTGACAGAACTGCAAAAATAAATAGATGAAACCTTTACACACAGAGACTCTAACACCCCTCTATCAGAAATGGACAGATCTGAAAGTCAGAAAATTAATAATCGCATAGTTTAACTCAACACCATTGTCGTTGGCCTAGATATCATTGACATTTATGGGCTATTTTATTCAACAAGGGCAGAATACACATTCTTCTCAAGCTCACATGGAACATTCACCAAGATAGAGCACATTCTGGGCCATAAAACACACTGTAACAAATTTAAAAGACTAGGAATAATTTAATACCTGTTGTCAGATCTTGATAGAATTATACTAAAATTTGATATTAGAAAGATAGCTGGAAAACTCAAAATATAATTGGNATCTGCCTGCAACGCAGGAGACCCGGCTTCAATTCCAGGGTTGGGAAGATTCCCTGGAGAAGGAAATGGCAACCAACTCCAGTATTCTTGCCTGGAGAATCCCATGGGTAGAAGAGCCTGGCAGGCTACAGTCCAAGGGGGGCCGCAAGAGTCAGACATGATTTTAGTGACTAAACCACCACCACTAGGATCAGGAACTGAGCAATGATGTTCTGTCTCACCACTTCTTTTCAACATTGTACTGGATGTCCTAGTTAATGTAATAAGAAAATAAAAGGAAATAAAAGGTATACAGATAAGGAAGGAAGAAATAAAACTGTCTTTGTTCACAAATGACATGATTGTTCATACATAAAATCTGAAAGAACTGACCAAAAAACAAACAAACTAATAAACTGCAATTAATAAGTGCTTATAGTAAGGTTGCAAGACATGTGATTAATATACAAAAGTCAATCACTTTCCTATATGCATACAGTAAGTAAATGGAATTAAAAAAATATCATTTATATATCCAGCCAGTCCATCCTAAAGGAAATCAGTCCTGAATATTCACTGGAAGGACTGATGCTGAAGCTGAAACTCCAGTACTTTGGCCATCTGATGTGAAAAGCTGGCTCATTTGAAAAGACCCTGATGCTGGGAAAGATTGAAGGTGGGAAGAGAAGGGGATGACAGAGGATGAGATGGTTGGATGGCATCACTGACTCAAAGGACATGAGTTTGAGTAAACTCCAGCAGTTGATGATGAACAGGGAAGCCTGTTGTGCTTCAAGTCCATGGGGTGGCAGAGTCGGACATGACTAAGTGACTGAACTGAACTGATCATTTATATTAGCAATTCCCCCCTAAAAATACTGTTATAAATCTCTCTTTCCCTCCCTCCNTGTGTGCTCAGTGGTATCCACCTCTTTGTGACCCCATGTCCCGTAGCCCACCAGGCTCCTCTGTCCATGGAATTTTCCATTCAAGAATACTGGAGTGGGTTACCATTTCCTACTCTAGGGGATCTTCCTGACTCAGGGACCAAACCCAATTCTCTGGCATCTCCTGCAAGGACAGGAAGATTCTCTACCACTGCACCACCCGGGAAGCTCACATAGATAAACAGAGAGATATAGATATGTAGTCTATATGAAGAAAACTACAAAACCCTGATGAAAAAAATCAAAGAACTAAATAAACTGAGAGACATTTTTTGTACAGGAAGACTCAGTATCATTAGCGTATCAGTTCTTCCCAACTTGGTGTATAGATTCAATACAATCCCAATCAAACTTTCAGCAAGTTATTTTATGGATATCAACAAACTGATTCTACAGTTTATACAGAAAAGCAAAAGACCCAGAATTGTTAACATAAAACTGAAGGAGATAACAAAGTACTAGAGTACTGAAACAACCCAACTTTAAGACTTCATGGACTGTAGCCTACCAGGCTTCTCTGTCCATGGGATTTTCCAGGCAAGAATAATGGAGTGGGTTACCATTTCCTTCTCCAGGGGATCTTCCCAACCCAGGGATCGAACCCAGGTCTCCCGCATTGCAGGCAGGCGTTTTACCTCTGAGCCACCAGGAAAGCCCTATATATTAAGCTATAGTAACCAAGAGAGTGTGATATTGGTGAACTAATGGACAAACGTATTAATGGAATAGACTGGTGAACTTAGAAAAAGACCATATAGATAGAGTCAACTGATCTCTGACAAAGGAGCAAGGGCAATATATGGACTAAAGATAGTCTTTTCAACAAATGGTGCTGGATGCACTGGCCATCCATATGCAAAAAATTAAATCTAGACACAAACCTTATGCCCCTCAAAATTAACACAAAATGGATCATAGAAGTAAACTTTAAATTGTAAAACTCCTAAAAGATAACATATGAGAAAATCAAGATTATCTGGGGTTTGGTGATGGCTTTTGTAGATAAAATACCAAAGGCATAATTCATGAAAGAAAGAATTGAAAAGCTGGAACTCATTAAAATTAAAAAAAAAGTTCTGCTCTGCACAAGACATTTTCAAGAGAATAAAAATACAAGCCACAGACTGAGAGAAAATACTTGCAAAAGACATATTTGATAAAGGACTATTATCTAAAATATATAAAGAATTCTTAAGACTTGACAAAAAACTAGGAAACAATAATCTGATTTTGAAAATGAGCCAAAGACTTTAACAGATACCTTTGTTGGTGTTGTTTAGTCACCAAGTCATGTCCGACTCTTTTGCAACCCCATGGATGAGAGCCCACCAGCCTCCTCTGACCATGGGCTTTCCAAGGCAAGAATACTGGAGTGGGTTGCCATTCCTTTCTCCAGGGGAGATTCCTGACCCAGGGATTGAACCCAAGTCTCCTGCATTGCAGATGTATTCTTTACTGCTAAACCACTAGAGAAGCCCTAACAGACATCTTACCAAGAAAATATACAGAAGGCAAATAAGAATATGAAAAGATGCTACAAATAATATGTCATCAGGGAAATGCAAATTAAAATAACAATGAGATACCACTATATATCTATCATGTGACCAAGCTTGGAAAAATTGATAAATAGCAAATGCTGATAAGGATATGAAGCAACAGGACCTCTCAATCATTACTAGTGAGAATGCAAAATGTCACAATCACTTGGGAAGACTGTTTGGAAGCTTTCTACAAAACTAACATCCTCTTACCACATGATTCAGCAATTATGTTCTCTGGTATTCAACCAAAGGAAGTGAAAACATGTCTATACAAAACCTATACATAGATATTTACAGCATCTTTCTTCATGATTGCTAAAACTTGGAGGCAACCAAGAAGTCCTTCAGGTGATAAAAGGGTTAAACTTCTGTATATAAGAAAATGGAATATTATCTGCTGCTAAAAAGCAAAGGAAAAAAGGAAAGATATAAGCATTTGAATTCAGAGTTCCAAAGAATAGCAAGAAGAGATAAGAAAGCCTTCTTCAGCGATCAATGCAAATAAATAGAGAAAAACAACAGAATGGGAAAGACTAGAGAGCTCTTCAAGAAAATTAGAGATACGAAGGGAACATTTCATGCAAAGATGGGCTTGATAAAGGACAGAAATGGTATGGACCTAACAGAAGCAGAAGATATTAAGAAGAGGTGGCAAGAATACACAGAAGAACTGTACGAAAAAGATCTTCACGACCCAGATAATCATGATGATGTGATCACTAATCTAGAGCCAGACATCCAGGAATGTGAAGTCAAGTGGGCCTTAGAAAGCATCACTATGAACAAAGCTAGTGGAGGTGATGGAATTCCGGTTGAGCTCTTTCAAATCCTGAAAGATGATGCTGTGAAAGGGCTGCACTCAATATGCCAGCAAATTTGGAAAAATGAACAGTGGCCACAGGACTGGAAAAGGTCAGTTTTCATTCCAATTCCAAAGAAAGGCAATGCCAAAGAATGTTCAAACTACTGCACAGGTGCACTCATCTCACATGCTAGTAAAGTAATGCTCAAAATTCTCCAAGCCAGGCTTCAGCAATACTTGAACCATGAACTCCCTGATGTTCAAGCTGATTTTAGAAAAGGCAGAGGAACCAGAGATCAAATTGCCAACATCTGCTGGATCATGGAAAAAGCAAGAGAGTTCCAGAAAACCATCTATTTCTGCTTTATTGACTATGCCAAAGCCTTTGACTGTGTGGATCACAATAAACTGTGGAAAATTCTGAAAGAGATGGGAATACAAGACCACCTAACCTGCCTCTTGAGAAATCTGTATGCAGGTCAGGAAGCAACGGTTAGAACTGGACATGGAATAGCAGACTGGCTCCAAATAGGAAAAAGAATATGTCAAGGCTGTATATTGTCACCCTGCTTATTTAACTTCTATGCAGAGTACATCATGAGAAACGCTGGACTGGAAGAAACACAAGCTGGCATCAAGATTGCCAGGAGAAATATCAATAACCTCAGATATGCAGATGACACCACCCTTATGGCAGAAAGTGAAGAGGAGCTAAAAAGCCTCTTGATGAAAGTGAAAGAGGAGAGCGAAAAAGTTGGCTTAAAGCTCAACATTCAGAAAACGAAGATCACGGCATCTGGTCCCATCACCTCATGGGAAATAGATGGGTAAACTGGAAACAGTGTCAGACTTTATTTTTCGGGGTTCTAAAATCACTGCAGATGGTGACTGCAGCCATGAAATTAAAAGACGCTTATTCCTTGGAAGAAAAGTTATGACCAACCTAGATATCATATTAAAAAGCAGAGACATTACTTTGCCAATTAAGGTCCATCCAGTCAAGGCTATGGTTTTCCCTGTGGTCATGTATGGATGTGAGAGTTGGACTGTGATGAAGGCTGAGTGCTGAAGAATTGATGCTTTTGCACTGTGGTGTTGGAGAAGACTCTTGAGAGTCCCTTGGACTGCAAGGAGATCCAATCAGTCCATTCTGAAGGAGATCAGCCTTGGGATTTCTTTGGAAGGAATGATGCTAAAGCTGAAACTCCAGTAGTTTGGCCACCTCATGTGACGAGTTGACTCATTGGAAAAGACTCTGATGCTGGGAGGGATTGGGGGCAGGAAGAGAAGAGGACGACCCAGGATGAGATGGCTGGATTGCATCATGGACTTGATGGGCGTGAGTCTGAGTGAACTCCAGGAGTTGGTGATGGACGGGGAGGCCCGGTGTGCTGCAATTCATGGGGTCCCAAAGAGTCGGACACGACTGAGTGACTGAACTGAACTGAACTGAAAAGTGCTATAAAGACACGGATGAACCTTAAATGCCTATTTTAAGTGAAAGAAGCCAGTCTTAAAAAGCTGCGTATCAGATGATTCCAGTATGACATTCTAGACAAGACAAAAGTATGGTGACAGTAGAAAGATCAATGGTTGCCAGAGGCTGGGCCAGGAGAAGGGATGAATAGGTAGAGCACAAAACACATTCAAAGCAGTGGAATACTTGTTCTGGTAGATAATGTTATAAACTTGTCCCATTCCAAAGAATATCCAATACCAAGGTGAAGCCTGTGTAAACTAGACTTTGGTGATCATGATGTGTCAGCGTAGGTTCATCAGCTGTAATAAGCATGCCATTCTAGGGGGATATGTTAATAATAGGGAGGCTACACAGTGTTGGCAATCTCTGTATCTTTTGCTTAGTTTTGCTGTGAAACTAAAACATTTCAAAAAATAAAGTCCATTAGGAAAGTAATTAAAAAATACTACTGCCCACATTCAAACATTTGCATGCCTTTGTGGGGGCACCTGTTCAAAATATATGCTAATATGGAAGAATAAGTTTACAGCCAAAATTCATTTTTAAAGTTGGTTTATCTCCAAATGTATGAGTGTTTTATTACTGTTATTATAAATGTCCTTTAATGCAGGCCTTCTCATTCATTAGCTTAGAGAGTTCCAAAGTGAAATGAAAAACAACAGTTTCTTGACATGCTTACAGACTTTAAAGCCTTTAGAGTGGGTGGAAGAAATGAGTGTTGCAAAGCTTTATAGATATTTGATAGGATTGCTTTATTCTGAAATGATGACATAAATAAGCCTCTTTAAAGGCTTCACTGAGTCTATCATAGAAATTTTCATGTAAATTTTGGGAACTTGATAAGCTTTGGAACTTGGGCATAAATAACGTATTTCCCAGAAAAACTTGAGACAATACTTTTATTGGCATGTTCACAAATCTCTAAACTGTCACAGTGGCAATTTCCAAAAGGGCAAACTAAGCTAACATTTTTTTATGTGCATATAATTGTCTGATTTGAATTGAGGAAATACATTTTCTCTTAAGAAAGTAGGAAAGGTTAATGTTTAATATTAACTATGTGCTCAATACTTAAGCTATCTCATTTTATCCTAACAACAAATTGATTGTTAATCCTAAAGGAAACCAACCCTGAATATTCATTGGAAGAACTGATGCTGAAGCTCCAATACTTTGGCTACCTGATGAGAAGAGTTGACTCATTGAAAAAGACCCTGATGCTGGGAAAGATTGAGGGCAAGAGGAAAAGGGGAAGACAGAGGATGAGATAGTTGGATAACACCACTGATTCAATGGACATGAGTTTGAGCAAACTCTGGGAGATGGTGAGGGACAGGAAAGCCTAAAGTGTTGCAGTTAATGGGGTTGCAAAGAGTTGGTTAAGACTTAGTGATTTAACAAACAACAACAAATTGGTAAGGTCAATATTGTTATCTCTTTGAGATATAAAGAAATTAAGAGGCACTGAGAATAACAGTAGCTAAGGTTTATATGACACTATGTATCAGGCAATGTTTCAAATATTTTTTGCATATATGGATTGATTAATAATCTTCATGACAACTTTATGGAAAAGGTCAGTTTTCTTTCCAGTTTCAAAGAAGGGCAATGCCAAAGAATGTTCAAACTACCACACAATTGCACTTATTTCACATGCTAGCAAGGTCATGCTCAAAATCCTTCAAGCTAGGCTTCAGCAGTGTGTGTACTGAGAAATTCCAGATGTACAAGTTGGGTTTTGAAGAGGCAGTGGAGCCAAAGATCAAATTGCCAGTATCTGTTGGATAATAGAAAAAGCAAGGGATTTCCAGAAAAACATCTACTTTTGCTTCATTGACTATGCTAAAACTTTTGGCTATGTGGATCATATACTGTGGAAAATTCTTAAAGACATGGGAATACCAAACTACTTTACCTGTCTCCTAAGAAACCTGCATGCAAGTCAAGAAGCAACAGTTAGAACAAGACATGGAACAATAGACTGGTTTAAAATTGGGAAAGGAGTATGTCAAGGCTATATATTGTTACCCTGCTTATTTAACTTATATGCAGAGCACATCATGTGAAAAGCTGGGCTAAAAGTGAAAGTGAAAGTGCAGTTGCTCAGTTGTGTCTGACTCTTTGAGACCACACGGACTGTAGCCTATCAGGCTCCGCCATCCATGGGATTTTCCAGGCAAGAGTACTGGAGTGGGGTGCCATTTCCTCCTCCAGGGGATCTTCCCAACCCAGAGATCGAACCCAGATCCCCTGCATTGCAGGCAGACAATTTCCTGCATGAGCTACCAGGAAAGCCCTAAAGCTGGGCTTAGATGAATTGTAAGCTGCAATCAAGAATGCTGAGATAAATATGAATAACCTCAGATATGCAGATAATACCACTCTAATGGCAGAAAGCAAAGAGGAACTAAAGAGCCTCTTGATGAGGGTGAAAGAGGAGAGTGAAAAAGCTGGCTTAAAACTCAATATGTGAAAAATGAAGATCATGACATCTCGTTTCATTACTTCATGGCAAATAGAAGGGGAAAATGTGAAAGCAATGACAGATATTCTTTTCTTGGACTCCCAAGTCACTGCAGATGGTGACTGCAACCATGAAATTAAAAGACTCATGTTCTTTGGAAGAAAACTATGACAAACCTAGACAGTATATTAAAAAACAAAGAAATCACTTTGCTGACAAAGGTCCATCTAGGCAAAGCTTTGGTTTTCCAGTAGTCATGTAGGGATGTGAGAGTTGGATCATAGAGAAGGCTGAGCACCAAAGAACTGATGCTTTTGAACTGTGGTGCTGGAGAACACACTTGAGAGTCTCTTGGACAGCAAGGAGTTCAAGCCAGTCATTCCTAAAGGAGATCAGTCCTAAATATTCATTGGAAGGACTGATACTGAAGCTGAAACTCCAATATTTTGTACACCTGCTGTGAAGAGCCAGCTCATTGGAAAAGACCCTGATGCTGGGAAAGCTTGAAGGTAGGAGGAGAAGGGGCATCAGAGGATGAGATGGTTGGATAGCACCACCAATTCAATGGACATGTCCAAGAGATAGTGAAAGACAGGGAAACCTGGTATACAGCAGTCCATGGGGTCGCAAAGAGTCAGACATAATGTACCAACTAAACAACAACTCAGTTCATTTCAGTTCAGTTCAGTCACTCAGTCATGTCTGACTCTTTGCGACCCCATGAATTGCAGCATGCCAGGCCTCCCTGTCCATCACCAACTCCTGGAATTCACTCAGACTTACATCCATTGAGTCAGTGATGCCATCCAGCCATCTCATCCTCGGTTGTCCCCTTCTCCTCCTGCCCTCAATCCCTCCCAGCATCAGAGTCTTTTCCAATGAGTCAACTCTTCACATGAGGTGGCCAAAGTACTGGAGTTTCAGCTTCAGCATCATTCCTTCCAAAGAAATCCCAGGGCTGATCTCCTTCAGAATGGACTGATTGGATCTCCTTGCAGTCCAAGGGACTCTCAAGAGTCTTCTCCAACACCACAGTGCAAAAGCATCAATTCTTTGGCGCTCAGCCTTCTTCACAGTCCAAGTGTCACATCCATACATAGCTACTGGAAAAACCATAGCCTTGACTAGACAGACCTTTGTTGGCAAAGTAATGTTTCTGCTTTTTAATATGGTATCTATGTTGGTCATAACTTTCCTTCCAAGGAGTAAGTGTCTTTTAATTTCATGGCTGCAATCATCATCTGCAGTGATTTTGGAGCCCCCAAAAATAGTCTGACACTGTTTCCCCATCTATTGCCATGAAGTGATGTGACCAGATGCCATGATCTTAGTTTTCTGAATGTTGAACTACAATAACTACAACTTTAAAAAGGCAGGAACCATTATTATGCCCTTTTTGGAGATGAGAAAACTGAAGCACAGAGAGATCAGTACTTGTTCAATGTAAGTGATATAAGCTAGGATGGAGATGGTTTCTGAAGGTAGTCTGGCTCAAATCTGACCCTTTAACTATGAAGATGTAGCCTTAAAAATAACAAAACATCTTAACAGCAAGGCAATGGTATGGTTATTTTTTCTTATCTCTAACCCCTGAAGTCTTTGTCTTTCTTCAGGGCTCAAGTTTCAACTAAATGAGAGTCATTATTATACCTTCGCTTTTAGGGTGCTGTTGGGATAATTGTTTTTCTGAGCTGCCATAGCCATATTATTTGTAGTTCTACTTAGCAAATATTTAATTCTTATTTAGCTGTTTATATGTAAGCTCTTTGAAGATAGAGAATAACGTCTTATTATCACTAAGCAACCAACATTTATATAGTAGTGGCTGCTCTGGACATTTTGAAATGAAAAAGAGGACTATTTATTGCAATTTTTAAGCAACAGTATTGTTTTTCTTCTGCTGCTTCTGTTTTTTTTTTTTTTTTTTTTNTAATAAAGGGGCAAATATAACATGAGTGAAAAGGTCTATATAGCTGATGATATACAGAGGATTGAGTAGTTTAAGCCTGAATTGATAACATTCACAAGGAAAGAATATCAGCTAAATGACAAATTCAGCTAACAGAAGTAATGCCATTTAAACTGATAGAAATTTAACAATGCACTAAACACAATAAAATTACTGACTTCTGTACACAAACATATCTTCTCTTAAACCACACTGGCCAATGGATAACAATGAACATGTGTTCTTTGAAATATTAGCAGCCATGTGGAGCCCTGAGCCACTCACTGGGTTACTGGGAGTACATGGCCTTTATCACCAAGAAAATAATCACTTTAGATTCTTCAGAGCTGAGATGCAAAGCCCGGTTCCCAGAGACAGAGACTTCCACCGGCTTTGAGTGATTAGGCTCGGTGGGTTGGCCCAGGAATGTTTGTTGTAGCACTGAACATGAAATCATATGATCTGGGCTTACAGCCCAGTCCTGAAACTCCCTGGTTGTGTGCTGTTCTGCAGTTCCTTCATTTGCATAATTATTGTAAAAATACTGCCACACTGTGTTGATTAAAGGGTTGACTGAGCTTGTTTCTGCAAGTACCTAGCCCATTAATCCTCTCAGTATTTGGGGAATGTGAATTCTGTCCATTCCTGTCTTGGCTACCTCTGACATGCACTGTTGCTCTAGCTGCTACAACCTAGGTTCTCACCACTCTGGCTACCTAAGGTCTTCAGTCTACTCAGTGCTGACTTCAACCTGAGAAGACACCACAGGAGGCTTGAACTTTCCTGCACTTTGGCCAGAGTTCTCTGCTTTGCTGCTGCCATTGGTTCCCTCCTAGCCTTCAGCATATATCTTACTGCAGATTTCATGTTTTTTGGACTTTCTTGAGTCCCCTGTCAGCTGTCATCACCACCTCTATGGAGACCTTCCAGCCTTGTCTGTCTGTAGCCAGTTAATACTTATTTCCCAGACTCCATGTTCAGCATCCAAGTGGTCCACAAACATTAACTGAAGGACCTACTGGCCTACTAAATACCAGGTCAAACACTGGAGTTACTGGGTTGTTGTCCTCAAGGAACTCAGAATTGAGAAGGAAAATAGACAGACAAAACAACCATAACAGTACAGAAGAATATGTGTTAAGAAAGAGAGAAGCAGAGACTAGATTTCATCTGTAGACCCTGTCCCTCTACAGTTCTAGTTTTGCCACCCAGACAGTCCTGTGTTTAAGGCTTTGGATGCAGGAGAAAGTGACCACAGATCCCAAAGACTGACCTTGAAGAGGCCTTGCAGGGCTGTCATTATAACTTTCTGCGCTGTGTCCTGAGGGTGGGAGTGGATACAGTATGTTCATGTTCCCTCATGCTAACAACACACTGCTTCCTAAGTCCCACGCTGGAAGCAATCATGTGTGTGATTTCTACCCCTGTTGGCCTCTCTCCTGCTAATATGAATAGGCCTCCCATGTTCCTTGGGCTTCCCTTGTAGCTCAGTTGGTAAAGAATCTGCCTACAATGCAGGAGACCTGTCTTCGATTCCTGGATCCGGAAGATTCCATGGAGAAGGAAATGGCAACCCACTCCAGTATTCTTCTCTGGAAGATCCCATGGACAGAAGAACCTGGCAGGCTACAGTCCATGTGGTCATAAGAGTCAGATACCACCCCATGCTCCTTAGGCTCTACCATGCACAAGCTTATTTAGCATCCATAAACATTGATTCTGTGGCATGAAAGCTTTACAAAAGGCCTCATGGTTAAATAATAATTCCTCTATGAGACCTGATCTTTGGTTTCTTTTCCCACCAGTGAAGGTGCATTTGGGCTAATACTCAACTCTCTCACTTGCTTCCTGTGCAATCAGTGGGAAACATTCACAAACATCACTCACAAAAGATTAGGGTGTCAGCTCTTTACAAGTCATGTGAAGCTAACTGGCCCACAAGCAGACTGAGCTCAGAACCTTAATATCATTAGAGGTAAGGAGCAGCAGCTGCACTTTGCTGGAGCAGCTGTGAAGATATACCCCATGCCCAAGGTAAGAGAAACCCATGTAAGATGGTAGGTGTTGCAAGAGGGCATCAGAGGGCAGAACACTGAAACCATACTCACATAAAACTAGTCAATCTAATCACACTAGGACCACAGCCTTGTCTAACTCAATGAAACTAAGCCATGCCCATGGGGCCACCCAAGACGGGTGGGTCATGGTGGAGAGGTCTGACAGAATGTGGTCAACTGGAGAAGGGAATGGCAAACCACTTCAGTATTCTTGCCTTGAGAACCCCATGAACAGTATGAAAAGGCAAAATGATAGGATACCAAAAGAGGAACTCCCCAGGTCAATAGGTGCCCAATATGCTACTGGAGATCAGTGGAGAAATAACTCCAGAAACAATGAAGGGATGGAGCCAAAACAAAAACAATACCCAGTTGTGGATGTGACTGGTGATAGAAGCAAGGTCCGATGCTGTAAAGAGCACTATTGCATAGGAACCTGGAATGTCAGGTCCATGAATCAAGGCAAATTGGAAGTGGTCAAACAGGAGATGGCAAGAGTGAACGTTGACATTCTAGGAATCAGCAAACTAAAATGGCCTGGAATGGGTGAATTTAACTCAGATGACCATTATATCTACTACTGTGGGCAGGAATCCCTCAGAAGAAATGAAGTAGTCATCATGGTCAACAAAAGAGTCTGAAATGCAGCACTTGGATGCAATCTCAAAAACAACAGAATGATCTCTGTTCATTTCCAAGGCCAACCATTCAATATCACAGTAATCCAAGTCTATGCCCCAACCAGTAATGCTGAAGAAGCTGAAGTTGAACAGTTCTATGAAGACCTACAAGACCTTTTAGAACTAACACCCCCAAAAGATGTCCTTTTCATTATAGGGGACTGGAATGCAAAAGTAGGAAGTCAAGAAACACCTGGAGTAACAGGCAAATTTGGCCTTGGAATGTGGAATGAAGCAGGGCAAAGACTAATAGAGTTTTGCCAAGAAAATGCACTGGTTATAGCAAACACCCTCTTCCAACAACACAAGAGAAGACTCTACACATGGACATCACCAGATGGTCAACACTGAAATCAAATTGATTATATTCTTTGCAGTCAAAGATGGAGAAGCTCTATACAGTCAACAAAAACAAGACCAGGAGCTGACTGTGTCTCAGATCATGAACTCCTTATTGCCAAATTCAGACTTAAATTGAAGTAAATAGGGAAAACCACTAGACCATTCAGGTATGACATACCAAATCCCTTATGATTATACAGTGGAAGTGAGAAATAGATTTAAGTGACTAGATCTGATAGAGTGCCTGATGAACTATGGACTGAGGTTCGAGACATTGTACAGGAGTCAGGGATCAAGACCATCCCCATGGAAAAGAAATGCAAAAAAGCAAAATGGCTGTCTGAGGAGGCTTTACAAATAGCTGTGAAAAGAAGAGAAGTGAAAAGCAAAGGAAAAAAGGAAACATATTCCCATCTGAATGCAGAGTTTCAAAGAATAGCAAGAAGGGATAAGAAAGCCTTCCACCATGATCAATGCAAAGAAATAGAGGAAAACAACAGAATGGGAAAGACTAGAGAGCTCTTCAAGAAAATTAGAGATACCAAGGGAACATTTCATGCAAAGATGGGCTCGATAAAGGACAGAAATGGTATGGACCTAAGAGAAGCAGAAGATATTAAGAAGAGGTGGCAGGAATACACAGAAGAACTGTACAAAATAGATTTTCATGACCAAGATAATCNTCAAATTGCCAAGATCCACTGGATCATAGAAAAAGCAAGAGAGTTCCAGAAAAACATCTATTTCTTCTTTATTGACTATGCCAATGCCTTTGACTGTGTGGATCACAATAAACTGTGGAAGATTCTGAAAGAGACTGGAATACCTGATCATCTGACCTGCCTCTTGAGAAACCCATATACAGGTCAGGAAGCAACAGTTAAAACTGGACATGGAACAACAGACTGGTTCCAAATAAAAAAAAGAGTACATCAAGGCTGTATATTGTCACCCTGCTTATTTAACTTACATGCAGGTTACATCATGAGAAACGCTGGGTTGGAAGAAGCACAAGCTGGAATCACGATTGCCGGGAGAAATATCAAGAACCTCAGATATGCAGATGACACCACCTTTATGGCAGAAAGTGAAAAGGAACTAAAAAGCCTCTTGATGAAAGTGAAAGTGGAGAGTGGAAAAGTTGGCTTAAAGCTTAACATTCAGAAAACTAAGATCATGGCATCCGGTCCCATCACTTCATGGGAAATAGATGGGGAAACAGTGGAAACAGTGTCAGATTTTATTTTTGAGGGCTTCAAAATCACTGCAGATGGTAATTGCAGCCATGAAATTAAAAGACGCTTACTCCTTGCAAGAAAAGTTATGACCAACCTAGACAGCATATTCAAAAGCAGAGACATTACTTTGCCAACTAAGGTCTATCTAGTCAAGGCTATGGTTTTTCCAATGGTCATGTATGGATGTGAGAGCTGGACCGTGAAGAAAGCTGAGTGCTGAAGAACTGATGCTTTTGAACTGTAGTGTTGGAGAAGACTCTTGTGGGTCCCTTGGACTGCAAGGAAATCAACCATTCCATTCTGAAGGGGATCAGCCCTGGGATTTCTTTGGAAGGAAAGAAAGCTGAAACTAAACTTTAGTTTCAGCTAAAGCTGAAACTCCAGTATTTTGGCCACCTCATGGGAAGATTTGACTCATTGGAAAGGACTCTGATGCTGGGAGGGATTGGGGGCAGTAGAAGGGAACAACAGAGGATGAGATGGCTGGATGGCATCACTGACTCGATGGACGTGAGTCTGGGTGAACTCTGGGAGTTGGTGATGGACAGGGAGGCCCGGCGTGCTGTGATATATGGGTTTGCAAAGAGTCTGACACAACTGAATGACTGAACTGACTGATGCTCTAAAACCCTGGCCTAAAACAAAGTTATTATTAACTCAGAGGACGTTCAATATATGGACACAGGGCCACAATTACTTTCATGATACGGAGTTGGTGAGTCTGTTCTAAGAAGTACACTATAAAGATGAGTCTGTGCATATTCTTACAGTTTCCATCAACTAATGGATTAACAGAATGGAATAATTGATAAAACAGTATATGAACAAAAGAGCCATGTTAAGAGAAAGACATTCTTGCATTAAAATATTTGAAAACTAGGCCTTTGAGTCACAGGTTCTTGAGGGAGGGACATCATTTCAGCTCTGTATTATCAGAACCTAGGAGATGGTTTTTTGAACATTACTTAATAAATATTATATAAAAGAGTTCACAATTACTTGTGAAAAATTTGGAATAATGAAGCTATGGTAAAGATGTCAGTTGGATGAAAGTCTACTCAATATGGTAAGTAAAAATCAGAATAAAATATAAATCCATCTTATAAAATGCATATAAATGCATTAGATCAGATATTACTCTAAGTACAAGTTGAGAACATAAAGGATATGAACCAAGAGTTGCCAAGAAAGAAAGATCTACAAATGCTTTCAAAGTTTTGAAAATGTTTAGTAGCCAATGTTTTACATAGTCTGTGACTAAAAAGACAACACAGCAATTTACAACAAAGGGAAGGGCAGTAGAGCTTGAAAGTTGCTGAAAATATTTATTTCCCTCTGTCTGTTGTGAATTTATCAATCCCAAAGAGATTTTCATATTTTTAATTTCCCCATGTAATCTGTAGAAAATATGTGTCAGCTGGACTTTCAGAGTAACAGGATCTTTAAAAATTATTTTCATTTTGTCCATTAAACCAGCCATTTATAGATTGTTAAATTACCTCTGGCTACCAAATAGGATTATTCACAAATATTTCATTTTGATTCATTGAAATGAATTCCTTTATTGCTCAAAAATAAAGCAGTCATTTAAAAACAATCATTTTCTTATAAAGTACCAAGAAAATTTAAAAATAAATAAAAGAGCCAAATAAGAAAGTCCTTTGTAAGAGACAACCTGATGCCGCATCAGGACACTTCTGGGCCCCTCTGGGGCCCCCAGAGCCTGGGCATAAATGACCCGAAGTAGCCCCTGATGCAGCATTCTTGTCTCCAGCCAGTCATCCCTCTGCCTGGCACTGCCGCAGCCAAAAGGTGATTGACATCTGGCTGCTTCTAACCGTTCTAACCACAGCCTAACTGTGCATTGTTTAATGCCTCCACCCAATTGCTCTCTAGAACTAGCTGGCTGGAAGCTGCTACCAATCAATGACTGGGATCCATTGCCGCCTTGAGCATTTAGGCCCAGGGTGAGAAAGCCTGAATTTAGAAATGGACTTTGAGCAATACTGTAGGAAGGAAGTGTCTTCCTAGATTGACACACTCCCCAGAGAGCTGCTGAGAATGACGGGAAAAAGAAGAAAAGAATCTGAAATGTTTATTTCAGACCTCAAAATTAAACTAATTACTTGTTCATTTTGCTGTTGCTATTTTCTTTAAATTAGAATATTATCCCGATGAGGGTTAAAACCAAACACACTTTGTCACAGAAATGGAGTTGAAATCACATAATACGTAACTTGATTTCATATTAAGCTTAATGGTTGTTTTTAAAATGTAGGTACTGGTTTTCTTAAGAAAGAAACACTTTGAAAATTTTGAAAATAATCTCTGTGCACATATACTTTGCTTTGTCTTCGTTCATCCATTACCATGTATTGAATACTTATGGTGGCCCCGTAGCACTATCCCAAGAAAAGCAGTATGATGTAGAGACCCTTGCTATTCAAAGTGTGGCCCAGACCAAAATATGGATATCAGCAGGGAGCTTGTTAGAAATGCAGAGACTTACCATATCAGACACAATGAATCTGAATTTTGCATTTAACAAACTTCCCAGGTGATTTAGGTACTTTGGGCTGGCTAATACATAGAGTAGGAGATGATCCCACTCATGACCAAGCAAGTCCCTGACTCCTGCTGTGTCAAAGTCACTCAAGGCTGTGGAATCAATTTCAAGGTGAAGGAGATCCACACTGAGGACTGTGTAGAGAAGAATGGGAGCAGGCTGAGGAGCTATGTGCTGGTGGTGGCTGCAGCAGCCCCGGGCATTGCCTTTGTGAAGTTCCCAGGTACGTCTTTGTCTATAAATCATAGAGAAAAACCTACAAACTTTTTGGCCAACCCAGTAGATGCACCTTATCAAACATATTGAAAAACAAACACTGACCACCTATTTTGTTCTATGCACTGTGCTATTTACTGCATATACAGAGAGAAAAATGCTGTCTCCACCTTAACAAAACATCCTAAACATCCCAAATAGCTTGTGTGTCTTCTACCCATTTTCCCTGTCATCAGTCCTTGTGGATGGCTTAATTCTGTAGAAGGGAAGTCTAACTTGTTCATATGCAAACAGTTGGTAAGTAAATGGAAGCTATTTTATTTGGATAGGACTTCATCACTGTCATTTCATTAACTTCTTAAGAGCTGCCCAATACAGTAGTAAGTAGGCAAATCTGGCTATTTAAGTTAATTAAAATAAAAGAAAGTAAATCAGTCATTCAGTCAAACTAACCACATTTCATACTGTTCTGGAGTTATTTTTCCACTCTTCTACAGTAGCATATTGGGCACCTACTGAACTGGGTATGAACACTATGAAAAGGCAAAAAGACCTGATAGTGAAAGATGAACTCCCCAGGTTGGTAGGTGCCCAATATGCTACTGGAGAAGAGTGGAGAAATAACTCCAGAATGAAGAGATGGAGCCAAAGCAAAAATGACACCCAGTTGTGGTTACGACTTGTGATGGAAATAAAGTTCAATGCTGTAAAGAACAATATTGCATAGGAACTTGGAAAGTTAGGTCCATGAATCAAGGCAAATTGGAAGTGGTCAAACAGGAGATGGCAAGAATAAACACTGACATTTTAGGAATCAGTGAACTAAAATGGACTTGAGTGGGAGAATGACCATTATATCTACTACTGTGAGCAAGAATCCCATAGAAGAAGTGGAGTAGCCATCATGGTCAATAAAAGAATCCAAAATTGAGTACTTGTGTACAATCTCAAAAATGACAGAATGATCTCTATTCGTTTCCAAGGCAAGCCATTCAATATCAGAGTAATCCAAGTCTATGCCTCAACCAGTAATGCTAAAGAAGCTGAAGTTGAGTGGTTCTATGAAGACCTATAAGACCTTCTAGGACAAATAACCCCCAAAAGATGTCCTTTTCATCATAGGGGACTGGAAGGCAAATGTAGGAAGTCAAGAAATATCTGGATTAACAGGCACATTTGGCCTTGGAGTACAGAATAAAGCAGGGCAAAGGCGAACAGAGTTTTTCCAAGAGAACACACTGGTCATAGTGAACACACTCTTCCAAAAAACACAAGAGAAAACTTTACACATAGACATCGCTAGATAGTCAATACCAAAATCAGATTGAGTATACTCTGTGCAGCCAAAGATAGAGAAGCTCTATAGAGTCAGCACAAACAAGACTGGGAGCTGACTTTGGCTCAGATCATAAACTCCTTATTGCCAAATTCAGGCTTAAATTGAAGACAGTAGGGAAAACCACTAGACCATTCAAGTATGACCTAAATAAAATCCCTTATGATTATACAGTAGAAGTGACAAATAGATGCACGGGATTAGATCTGATAGACAGTGTGCCTGAAGAACTATGGATGGAGGTTCATGACACTGTACAGGAGGCAGTGATCAAGACCATACCCAATAAAGAAATGCAAAAAGGCAAACTGGTTCTCTGAGGAGGACTTACAAATAGCTGAAAAAAGAAGAGAAGCTAAAGGCAAAGGAGAAAAGGAAAGATATGCCCACCTGAATTCAGAGTTCCAAAGAATAGCAAGGAGAGAGAACAAAGCTTTCCTCAATGATCAGTGCAACAAAATAGAAGAAAACAATAGGATGGGAAAGAATAGAGAGCTCTTCAAGAAAAGTAGAGATACCAAGGGAATATTTCATGCAAATATAGGCACAATAAGGACAGAAATGGTATGGACCTAATGGAAACAGAAGGTTTTAGGAAGGGGGGGCAAGAATACACAGAAAAACTATACAAAAAAGATCTTCATGACCCAGGTAACCATGATGGTGTAATCACTCACCTAAAGCCAGACATCCTGGAATGTGAAGTCAAATGGGCCTCAAGAAGCATCACTATGAACAAAGCTAGTGGAGGTGATGGAATTCCAGTTGAGCTATTTAAAATCCTAAAAGATGATGCTGTGAAAGTGCTACACTCAATATGCCAGGAAATTTGGAAAACTCAGTAGTGACCACAGGACTGGAAAAGGTCAGTTTTCATTCTAATCCCAAAGAAAGGCAATGCTAAAGAATGTTCAGGTTCAGTTGAGTTCATTTCAATTGCTCAGTCGTGTCCAATTCTTTGCGACCCCATGGACTGCAGCACGCCAGGCCTCCCTGTCCATCACCAACTCCTGGAGTTTACTCAAATTCATGTTCATTGAGTCAGTGATGCCATCCAGCCATATTATCCTCTGCCAGCCCCTTCTCCTCCCACCTTCAATCTTTCCCAGTATCAGGGTCTTTTCAAATGAGTCAGCTCTTCGCATCGGGTGGCCAAAGTATTGGAGTTTCAGCTTCACCATCAGTCCTTCCAATGAATATTCAGGACCGATTTCCTTTAGGATGGACTGGTTTGGATCACCTTGCATTCCAAGGGACTCTCAAGAGTCTTCTCCAATACCACAGTTCAAGAGCATCAATTCTTCTGTGCTCAGCTTTCTTTATAGTCCAACACTCACATCCATACATGACTACTGGAAAACCATAGCCTTGACTAGATGGACCTTTGGTGGCAAAGTAACCTCTCTGCTTTTGAATATGCTGTCTAGGTTGGTCATAACTTTTCTCCCAAGGAGTAAGCATCTTTTAATTTCATGGCTGCAGTCACCATCTGCAGTGATTTTGGAGCCTGAAAAAATAATTCTGCCACTGTTTCCACTGTTTCTCCATCTATTTGCCATGAAGTGATGGGGCCAGATGCCTTGATCTTTGTTTTCTGAATGTTGAGCTTTAAGCCAACTTTTTCACTCTCCTCTTTCATTTTCATCAAGAGGCTCTTCAGTTCTTCTTCACTTTCTGCCACAAGGGTGGTGTCATCTGCATATCTGAAGTTAATGATATTTCTCCTGGCAATCTTGATTCTAGTTTGCGCTTCATCAAGCCCAGCACTTTTTCATGATATACTCTGTGTATAAGTTGAACTATTACACAATTGTACTTATCTCACATGGTAGCAAAGTAATGCTCAAAATTCTCCAAGCCAGGCTTCAACAGTACCTGAAGCATGAACTTCCAGATGTTCACACTGGATTTAGAAAGGCAGAGGAACCAGAGATCAAAATGCTAACATCCATTGGATCATAGATAAAGCAAGAGAATATCAGAAAAACATCTACTTCTGCTTTATTGATTATGCCAAAGCCTTTGACTGTGTAGATCACAACAAACTGTGGAAAATTCTTAAAGAGATGAAAATACCAGACCAGCTTACCTGCCTCCTGAGAATCCTGTATGTAGGTCAAGAAGCAACCATTTGAATTGGACATGGAACAACAGACTGATTCCAAATTGGGAAAGGACGATGTCGAGGCTGTATATTGTCACCCTGCTTATTTAACCTATTTGCAGAGTACATCTTGCAAAATACTGGGCTGGATGAAGCACAAGCTGGGATCAAGATTACTGGGAGAAGTATCAATAACCTCAGAGATGCAGATGACACCACCCTTATGGCAGAAAGCAAAGAAGAACTAATAAGCCTCTTGATAAAAATAGAAGAGGAGAGTGAAAAAGCTGGCTTAAAGCTCAACATTCAGAAAACTAAGATCATGGCATCCAGTTCCATTACTTCGTGGCAAATAGATTGGGAAACAATGGAAATAGTGACAGATTTTATTTTCTTGGGCTCCAAAATCATTGCAGATGGTGACTGCAGCCATGAAATTAAAAGACGCTTACTCCTTGGAAGAAAAGCTAAGACCAACCTAGACAGCATATTAAAAAGAAGAAACATTACTAAGTGGCAAAGTTCTATCTAGTCAAAGCTATGGCTTTTGCAGTAGTCATGTATGGATGTGAGAGTTGGATTAAAAGGAAAGCTTAGCACCGAAGATTGATTCTTTTGGACTGTAGTGTTATAGAAGACTCTTGAGAATCCCTTTGACTGTAAGGAGATCAAACCAGTCAATCCTAAAGAAAATCAATCCTGAATATTCATTGGAAGGACTGATGCTGAAGCTGAAACTCCAATTATTTGGCCACCTGATGCAAAGAACTGATTCATTGGAAAAGACCCTGATGCTGGGAAAGACTGAAGACAGGAGAAGGGTGACAGAGGATAAGATGGTTGGATGGCATCACTGACTTGATGAACATGAGTTTGAGCAAGCTCCAGAGTTGGAGATGGACATGGAAGCTTGGTGTGCTGCAGTCCATGAGGTCGCAAAGAGTTGGACACAACTGAGCAACTGAACTGATTGAACTGAACCACATTTCAAATGCTCTAGTGGCTAGTGTGTTAGATAGGGAAGGTATAGAATATTCCCATCACTTCAGAATGTTCTATTAAACAAAACTATTTTAGAATATGGCTTTTTTCTTTTAAAGATATTGTCTTTGGTTATACACTGAATATTTCCCAGAGTTAATACTCCTGATTTTTCATAGCAGCAAATTACTGAATATGTCAGTGTTGTGTTTGTGTGCTCATTTGTGTCTGACTTTGTGATCCCATGGACTGTAGCTCGCCAGGCTCTGCTGTCCATCACTGAAGCCCAGATGAGATAGATATACAAGTATGCATATATTCTGATGCATATGCAGATACGGATATAGAACTAGATATGAATATTTATTCTATACAGGTACTAACTCCTGACATTCATTCTTAAGGAACAAAAGAGTCAATTAGTTAATTAACACAATTAACCCTCTGAACTTTAAATCTGAGTGGGTGACAGTTTCAGCAATTCTTTGTGGCTTTTATACTACAATTGAATTTTTCCTGGCTCGTGTACTCTCAATGGTGATTTTGTTGGAAAGTATAAAGTCTGTAATTACCGCATTAGCTCACAGAAGAATTAGACAGGGTATGTGCTTTGTAAATGTCATTTGATATTTGCATGTGGCATTTAAATTCTTCCCAGTGTTAATGCACTACCAAGATTTTTGTATTGTTTCTGAGTTGTTTCTTTTGTTAATTTTGATTCTGCTTGCAGCAAGCATCTTAAAAGTTACTGGAAAAGTTAAACTTTTGTGTTTTATAATACCACTGACATTCAGTAAGCTTAATAAAGAAATGAGAACTCAAGAACTATGTGAGGAGATTTTAATCTCTGATATACTGTTTCCTTGAATTAATTACTGGAGAAAGTAGAATAGGCTCCCAAAATCTGATCCTTTGAGTTCAAGGAAGGGGAAGAAATAAAACAAGTACAGATGAACATATTGAACAGCATTACAAGTGGATTAAATGTCATACTGAATACATGTCCCATGTAATCTTTTTTTAAATTTTACTATTATGGTTTCTATTAGTGTGTGATTAGGA
>SJYQ01009268.1:376101-388212 GCA_006410935.1 Redunca redunca
GTCCTAGAACATCATTTCTAATGTAGATACATAATTTACCAAACTATCCATATCACTGGATATTGTGCTTGTCTCTGACATTGTGTCTTTATTGTAATAACCTTTTGATTTGTTCACTCTAGTATATATTTACTTTTTATATTAGTAAATTTCTGCAAATTATTAGAAATAGCCAAATGTTAGTATTCTTATATTCTTTTATAATACTCTACATTAATTTTGCTCATCCAATAATTCATACCATATTTGATTAAGCCCTGTGAATTTGTACATTGTCTCAGCATTCGGTTCCTCAACTTTTTACCCACTTGCCAACACCTCTTTCCTATACTCCCTCTTCCTCTCATCCTCTATCTTCCTAAAAACCTACTCCTATGTAATTTATTAACAGGGAGGCACAATTAATTAAAAACAATGACTTCTTCCCTGAATTTATTTTAACAAAGATCAAACTTTTATATTAACAAGATGAGGCTCTAATGGAGGAATTGTAGGCATCCACCAGAAGATTGGAGAAGACCCCTATAAACAAATCATATGATAGGTTGCTTATTTTCTTATTTTAAGGTTTTGGGAGTAAATTTTACTTGCTCATTTTAAACCACAAATATGCTTTATATACATCAAGTCCTTCACACCTTCATTTATCAAGGTGACAAAATAGAGAGCAATTTTAGGTCCAGATTACCTGCTGTTGTACTGCTGGGATGCCTAGCATAGTGTCAAGCATACAACTGATGCACAACAACTCTGTGTTGTTTAATTGATCAACCAACAGGAAAGGCAACCTACTCCAGCATTCTTGCCTGGGAAATCCCATGGACAGAGAATCTGGAAAATTGTAGTCCATGGGGTTGCAAAAGAGTTGGACACTACTCTGTGACTAAGCAACAACAACACTGATTCCTAGACTGCTGACTTTATTTGCTTTTGCTGCCAATCCCTGCAATTCTTTACATACAGGAGATATTTGTGAGCTATTTTCACGATTCCTTCATATTTAGGAAAAAGAATGGTCCTACAAAATCAGGAACATTTGCTCTGAGTCAAGGGGAAGGAATAAGAAACTGTAAATTATCCCCATATGCAAAAAAATATGAGCAAGACATGGTTCCACCAACAGTCCAATAGGGAGATAATTGTTTAAATAAGTCACTATTACAAATGCAGTAACAGAATAATATGCATGCTAAAAACAGCACCAAAAGAATGAGTCAAGAACTTTGCCTGGAGAGGTCAGGGAAATCTTTACCCAGTAGACACTGCTTAAGCAGGGTCTTAAAGGGCAAATAAAAGTTTGTTAGGTATATGGGAAGAGAGGAAGGAACATTGTATTAATACAAAAGGGTGAAAAAATGTATCAAGCTCAATAAATGGTAGATATTATGATCACATAATTATGATCACTTTGCTACCGCAAAGTAATGCTCAAAATTCTCCAAAGTAGGCTTCAATCATATGTGAACCGAGAACTCCCAGATGTTCAAGCTGGATTTAAAAAAGGCAGAGGAACCAGAAATCAAATTGCCAACATCCATTGGATCATAGAAAAAGCAGGAGAATTCCAGAAAAATATCTACTTCTGCTTCAGGGACTATGCTAAAGACTTTTAACTGTGTGGATCAAAACAAACTATGGAAAATTCTGAAAGAGATGAGAATACCAGGCCACCTTACCTGCCTCCTGAGAAACCTGTGTGCAGGTCAGGAAACAACAGTTAGAATCAGACATGGAACAAAAGAGTATGCCAAGGCTGTATATTGTCACCCTGCTTATTTAACTTATATGCAGAGTTCATCATGAGAAATGCCAGGCTAGATGAAGCACAAGCTGGAATCAAGATTGCCAGGAGAAATACAGTAACTTCAGATATGCAGATGACACCACCCTTATGGCAGAAAGTGAAGAGGAACTAAAGAGCCTCTTGATGAAAGTGAAAGAGGAGAGTGAAAGAATTGGCTTAAAGCTCAACATTCTGAAAACTAAGATCATGGCATCCAGTCCCATCACTTCATGGAAAATAAATGGGGAAATGATGGAAACAGTGACAGACTTCATTTTCTTGGGCTCCAAAATCACCATGGATGGTGACTGCAGCCATGAAATCAAAAGACACTTGCTCCTTGGAAGAAAAGCTATGACAAACCTAGACAGTGAACTAAAACACAAAGAAATCACTTTGCTGACAAAGGTCCAAATAGTCAAAGCTATGATTTTTCCAGTAGTCGTGCATGGATGTGAGAGTTGGACCATAAAGAAGGCTGAGCGCCGAAGAATTGATGCTTTTGAACTCTGGTTGTTGGAGAAGACTCTTGAGAGTCCCTGGGACAGCAAAGAGATTAAACCAGTCCATCCTAAAGGAAATCAGTCCTGAATATTCATTTGAAGGACTGATGCTGAAACTGAAGCTCCAGTACTTTGGCCACCTGATGGGAAGAACTGACTCACTGGAAAAGACCCTGATACTGGGAAATATTGAAGTAAGGAGGAGAAGGGGACGACAGAGGATGAGACAGTTGGATGTTATCACTGACTCGATACACATGAATTTGAGCAAGCTCCAGGAGTTGGTGAAGGACAGGGAAGCTGGCATGCTGAAGTCCATGGGGTTGCAAAAAGTTGGATATGAGGGAGTGAACAACAACACTTATGACCCTAGAGCATAAAGTATCAGGCAGAGAGTAGCAGAGAATTAGATCTGATTTCTCACATTGGAATTATTATAAAGGGTTTGTGTACTGTGCCTAGTTCTATTCTCTAGGCCAGTGGTTCATCATCCCAACTGCACATTATTACTACCTGGGGAGACTTTTTTAAGTACAAATACCCAAAACTCACCTACATGCATTTGAGGGGGTAGCAGAGATGTTAGCTCACCTTTGAATGTGACTAGTTGAGGATATCTGTGAGGCATTGAAGATGGAGATGTAAATAATCCATGAGTGGTGGGATACATGAGCCTGGAGCTTTGTAGAAGGCTATGAGCCCTCAATTTTTGTGGGTACTGAGCATGGTATGTTAGCCTAAGTATAGGTAAAGTTGTGTTTGAGTCTCAACCTAGCAACATGGCAGCTCTCTTGGGCAAATGACTTCTCTTTGAGCCTCAGTTTCCTAATTTGCAAATGAAGATGCTATGGGAGCTAAATGAGCAGAAAATGAGACTTTTGTAGATTATTATATGGCTGCAGAAGGAAATGGCAACCCACTCCAGTATTCTTGCTTGGAGAATACCATGGGTGGAGGAACCTGGCAGGGTACAGTCCATGGGGTCTCAAAGAATTGGACACGACTGAGTGAGTAACACACACATGCAGTTTATTATTATCATTAGTGACTTGTGTATATATAATGAAAATATTTTCTTTGTATGTACATGGTTGAGAAGAAAACATCAGAGCAGGAACGAGTGATTCGTCTTCAAGCTTCAAATTTTTTACTCTGTTAGGTACTTTACATCACTTATACTTCAACATCCTTATACTTCAACATCCATAAAGTGAAAGTTGGATGAGATGAGTGGTTTTTAAACTTCACTCAGTGGAGCCTCAGCATCTTTCATTGAGATATCTCAGGGGCTCCAAAGAGATGGGATATGGGGAGACTGTAACAGTTCTACTTTCAGTTGGCTTATGTGTTAGATTTTTCTGTAGAGTTCTTTAAAAGAAATGTTTTAAGGCCAAAAATAGAAAAGTGTGAAAACTTTGGAGTTAAACAATCTCAAAGGAACTTTACTTTTGGAACATCCTATGGTTCTACAGTATTATGAATGATCCAGTCTCCAAATCATGGCCCTCTCCACAAGGTTTTCTGGAGGAATAGTTATGAAAAGGCTCTCAAAGCTGTAAGATAAATCTCTAAACTTGTTTATTAACAATATTCAGATACCAAGTGAGACTATACTCACATCCACAGTGTTGCTTAACTGAATATTTTATTCTTTGCTTCCTTGGTAAAGAGTCTGTCTGCAATGCGGGAGACCTGGGTTTGATCTCTGAGTCAGGAAGATCCCCTGGAGAAGGAAATAGCAGTTCAGTTCAGTTCAGTTCAGTTGCTCAGTTGTGTCCGACTCTTTGTGACCCCATGAATCGCAGCACGCCAGGCCTCCCTGTCCATCACCATCTCCCAGAATTCACTCAGACTCACGTCCATCGTGTCTGCAACCCACTCCAATATTGCTGCCTGAAGAATTCCATGGACAGAGGAGCCTGTTGGGCTACAGTCCGTGGGGGCTGCAAAGAGTTGGACATGATTAAGCAACTAGTAGACACGTATAAATATTACAGGACACAGATGAAAATACTCATCACACATGCCAAGTTTAGTGGCTGCCCAGACCCCATGATGACCAGGTTTCAGTGTCTGCATTTGGGTTTTCCAGTAAAGAATGCTGTGATCAACTGTTAATTTCTAACGTAAAGCATAGAAAAAATACAGGCACATATATTAGTATTTTTCATTCCTTTTAGAAGCAAAAATTTGCTTCCTGTGTGGTCAGTACAGTTTGATTCCAAAACAAGCCTCTGACTTTTACTTTTGCATACAGGGCTTTTGTGTCCATGGAAACTATAACTAAATTTCACAGCCAAACTCTCTCCTGTGACACCAAGGGAATTCTGTTCTATTAAAAAGAAGTCTTATTCAATAAATGTAAGGTAACTTCTTTGGCCTGATAAAAAGCATTTTAGTGGTGAAAAACTTACTCCTAAAGTCAGGAACAGAGTGAGGATGTCTAATCCCACCATTTCTATTTAATAATGTACTGGATATTCTCACCAGCATGATAAAGCAATAAATGATTAAATGTTTCTGGAAATGGCCAGAATGTATAAAGAATTCTTATGCTCCAGTAGAAAGAAGATAACCCAATTTAAAAATGGGCAAAAAGATTTTAATAGACATGTCAAAGAAGATATATAGATGTCAAATAAGCACAGAAAAATATGCTCAATATCTTGAGTTATTGGTGAAATGCAAATAAAAACTGCAATGATATTATCCCTACACATCCACTGGAACAGCTAAAATAAAGACTGTTTACACAAAATGTTGACAAATACACGGAGCAACTGTGGATGGAAATGTAAAATGATTTAACTACTTTTGAAGGTATTTTGACAGTATATTTAAGCACATATGTACCATATCACTCCAATGGTTAACTCACTCCAAGGTATTTACCCAAGAAAAACAAAAGCAGATGTTGACTCAAAGACTTTTACACTATACTCATTGTCACTTTATTTTTAATAGCCCCAAATTGGAAAACCCCAGAGTACACATTTACATCTGTCTAGGTAAATGAATAAACTAATTTTAGTATAGCTATAGAATGGAATATTTCTCATCACTAAAAGGGTGCAACTACTGATACATGCAAAACCAGGGATATACCTCTAAAATAATTTTATGAAGTAAAAGAAGTCAGACAAAACAAATACTATATAATTTTATTCATAAAAATTCTAGAAAGTGAAAATTAAACTATAATAATAGAAAGCCAGATCAGTGGTTACTTTGGGACAAGGGTGGGATAGCAGGGACAAAGGAGGAGCAGGAGGAAAAAATTATAAAGAGATATAAAAAAACTTTCTGGGGGTGATAGATATGTTCATTATTTTGACTGCAGTGATGGTTTCATGAGTCTACACATATATAAAAACTCAATGTTAACTATATGAAGTGTGAAAGTGAAAGTGTTAGTCACTCAGTCATGTCCAACTCTTTGTCACCCCATGGATTATAGCCTGCCAGGCTCCTCTGTCCATGGGATTCTCCAAGCAAGAATACCAGAGTGGGTTACCATTTCCTTCTCCAGGAGATCTTTCTGACGCAGTGATGGGACCCGTGTCTCCTACATTGCAGGCAGATTCTTTACCATCCGAGGAATCAGAGAAGCCCATGTGAAGTTTATTGTATGTTAATTAGACCTCAATAAAGTTTTAACAGAAATTAACTACCTGTCATTTTTGGTGACCATCAGTTCAGTTCAGTTGCTCAGTCGTGTCTGACTCTTTTTGACCCCATGAATTGCAGCCTTCCAGGCCTCCCTGTCCATCACCAACTCCTGGAGTTCACTCAAACTCACGTCCATTGAGTCGGTAATGCCATCCAGCCATCTCATCCTCTGTTGTCCCCTTCTTCTCCTTCCCCCAGTCCCTCCCAGCATCAGAGTCTTTTCCAACGAGTCAACTCTGCATGAGGTGGCCAAAGTATTGGACTTTCAGCTTTAGCATCAGTCCTTCCAATGAACACTTAGGACTGATCTCCTTCAGAATGGACTGGTTGGATCTCCTTGCAATCCAAGGGACTCTCAAGAGTCTTCTCCAACACCACAGTTCAAAAGCATCAATTCTTTGGTGCTCATCTTTCTTCACAGTCCAACTCTCACATTCATGCATGACTACTGGAAAAACCATAGCCTTGAATACCATAATAGTCTTCTATTTTTACTTCATTAGAAAGAAATCTATGACTTGCTGTGGAACCTGAGCAAGTTATGAACATTATGGGGATGGATTCATTTTTTTCAGATTTTAGAAAGAGTTAACAAAAGATCCCTTCCATCATCTCTAATCTATGATACGCAAGTTACATTCAAGATGATGGAGGAAGTCCTAAACTTTGATACTTAAATTTTAATGATAAAAACAATTTCTGGAATAAGGAAGGGTGGCAGTATTATAATTTGACATATAGACTCTGACTATGGCTCTTGTACCATCAGCTGCTATGGATCCTTTTATTGATTTTTCAGTTTGTGAGGCATCTGTGGAATATTATGCCTGGACCCAGGCTGAGCTGGTTCCAGGGTGATAATCAACTAACAGGAGGGTTGAGGTATCTGAATGCCACTGGGTCAATTAAGATTTCTTTTTAGAACTTATACAGTTAATATAAATTTGTAGTGACCATGAGATTGAAATTGATGTAGGCTGAAAAGTCAGAATGCTTTAAAATTCTGTTCAAAAAAATCCTTAAGTGTTTATAGACAATGCTTTCTGGAATTATAGGAGTTGAAAGGAATGTAAATAACTTTATTAATACTAATGCTTATTTTCCAAATAATAATGTAAAAACCTAATAAATAATGTTAGCATTCATTGAATGCTTATTTGGCCCAGGATCCCTGCTTAATGCTTTGCATGTATCATTTAACCCTCAAAACTATTCAATGTTATGTTTACTTTTAAAAAAAGGATGCCACTACTTAGATAATGCCCAGTGCCACATAGTTAGTGAAGTGCCAAGTATTAACTATTTCACCACAGTGTTTATAGATCATGAATTTAACCTGGGTCATGTAGGTTTTTGATTGTTTCATTCAATTTCTAACTTACAGACTGGCCTTCAGAAAGTCGCTAACCTTCTTCATATTCTGGTGCCTGTGATTTAAAAATGAAGATAATAATTTTCTTATAAACACATGAAGGACATAAGAAATAGGGCATAATAAGATGGCACAGAAATCTTATTTACATTGATATAGCATCATCTTCTATAAAAACTTTAAAAATAATTTTTATAGGTTTAGTATTTATCACTTATAGGTATACCAAAATGTCAACCAAACTAATCTTCTTTTTTTTTGAAAGATTATCATAAAATTGATTCAACCCTCTTATCCTTTTAGAAAGTAGAAAGCCTATTCCCTTCCCCCACCCTCCAGCCTTCAGAGAGTTATCTACTGACTGGTGTTTTCATGGAGAGCAGTAGTTCTCATTTCCAACTCCAGATGAACTCTTGAGTTTCTCTCTGTTATCTCATCCCCAATGACTATATATTTTGCTCTACCTTACACAAAATTGGAAGGCACAAAGACTTTTTCTTGATTCCAAAATAGTGTCCATTTGTATAGATGACTCCTCTGAAACTTTAAGGCAATGGAAGAGTGGAGTGACAGTACAAAATTACATAGAAAACAATTTAAAATAGAACATTAGATAATTCTTTTCTTAAAACTCTTCCAGTACCTCTGTTTGCAGATATTCACCAATTTACTCTCTTTGAGCATGAGTCCTTCTGCCATATAATCTGAGCACTTCTGTCTGATGCTTACCTCTGTCATTTTTCTCTTCCTCACTGAAATACCCAAATTTGTGATAACTTTCCATGATGAACAGTTTAGCTAATACTTTCATACATTTCCTTCCAAACTATAATTCTTCATCCTCATTTTCTACACTAAACAAGTAGTTTCCTTTTCAAAAAACATTTGTCTCCCTAAGAGAAATGCAGAGGCCATCCACTGACATACACTTTTTAAAAACTTCACGTCATATTTAATATACCAATACCTTGCTAATTTGCAGTTACTTGTCTGTTAACCTTAATACAAACCAGAAAATAAGCATATATGGATCTCAGGGAGCCACACTCACTATCTCACACAACTTATTTATAAAGAAAGATAAAATTGTGTAAGAAGTAACAGTTATGATCAAAATGGTAAGAAAAACATTCAAAGAGTTTGTCTTACAGCTACGTGTAAATCAATGAAACTATAACACTCCCTTACACCATATACAAAAATAAACTCAAAATGATTTTATGATCTAAATATACAACATGACACCGTAAAACTTCTAGAAGTGAATACAGGCAAAACCTTCTAGGACATAAATCATAGCAACATTTTCTTAGGTCAGTCTCCCAAGGCAAGAGAAATAAAAGCAAAAATAAACAAATGGGACCTAATCAAACTTAAAACTTTTGCACTGCAAAAGAAATCAACAAAATGAAAGAACAACCTTCAGAATGGAAGAAAAACATTTGAAAATTATGTGACTGACAAGGGGTTAATATCCAAAATGTACAAACAGTTCATACAACTCAGTATCATAAAGCAAATAGCCCAATCAAAAAATGGTCAGTAGACCTAAATTAAAAGACGATTACTCCTTGGAAGAAAAGTTATGACCAACCTAGATAGCATATTCAAAAGCAGTGACATTACTCTGCCGAATAAGATCCGTCTAGTCAAGGCTATGGTTTTATCAGTAGTCATGTATGGATGTGAGAGTTGGACTGTAAAGAAAGCTAAGCACTGAGGAATTGATGCTCTTGAAATGTGTTGGAGAAGACTCTTGAGAGTCCCTTGGACTGCAAGGAGATCCAACCAGTCCATTCTGAAGGAGATCACCCCTGGGGTACTTTGGCCATCTCATGCAAAGAGTTGATTCATTGGAAAAGACTCTGATGCTGGGAGGGATTGGGGGCAGGAGAAGAAGGGGACGACCGAGGATGAGATGGCTGGATGGCATCACTGACTCGATGGACGTGAGTCTGAGTGAACTCCGGGATTTGGTGATGGACAGGGAGGCCTGGAGTGCTGCGATTCATGGGGTTGCAAAGAGTCGGACACCACTGAGCGACTGAACTGAACTGACCTGAACTGATACCTAAACAGACATCTCTCCAAAGAAGACGTACAGATGGCCAACAGACATATGAAAAGATGCTCAACATCGCGGATTGTTAGAAAAATGCAAATCAAAACCACAACAAGGAATCACCTCACATCTGTCAGAACGGGTCACATCAAAAGTACACAAATATTAATGCTAAAGTGGGTGGGGAAAAGGGAACCTTTCTACACTGCTGGTGGAAATTAAAATTGGTACAGTCACTATGGAAAGTAGTATGGAAGTTTCATCAAAACTAAAAACATGATCCAGTAACCCCACTTTCGGTATATATCCAGAGAAAACAAATTTTAAAAGATATTATGCATGCACCCCAATGTTCATAGCGTAACTATTTACAAAAGCCAAGACATGGAAACAACCCAAGTGCCCGTCAAAAGATGATTGGTTTAAAAAGATGTGGTAAATATAAACAATGAAATGCTGTGCATGCTGTTGATTTTCACTTTGGGAACCTATGACCTATAGCCCTCCAGGCCCCTCTGTCCATGAGATTCTCCAGGCAAGAATACTAGAGTCGGTTGCCATGCCCTCCTCCAGGGGATCTTCCCAACCCAGGGATTAGAACCTGTGTTTCTTATGTCTCCTGCATTGCCAGGCAGGTTCTTTACCACTAGTACCACCTGGGAATACTATTGAGCCATAAAAAGAATGAAATATTGCTATTTGCAGCAACATGGATAGACCTAGAGAATATTACACTAAGTGAAAAAACAGAGAAAGACATATATTATATGGTATCCTATATGTGGAATCTAAAAAATACAAATGAATCTATATACAAAACAGAAGTAGACTCACAAATACAAAAAATAAACTTATGGTTACCAAAGGGGAAAGTGAAGGAGGGGAGGATAAATTTGGAGTATGAGATTAACAAATATAAAGTACTATATATAAAACATAAAAGCAAAAAGAATTTACTATATAGTACAGGGAACTATATTCAATGTCTTGTAATATCCTACAATGGAAAATAATCTGGGAATATATATATATATATGTATATAACACTGAATCACTTTGCTATACACCTGAAACTGACACAATATTGTAAATCAATTATGCTTCAATCAAAAATTTGATTGTCTTAAATGTAAAACAAAAGAACCCTCAAAAGTCAAAGATTCTTTAGTAACAATGTTTACTTCCATTATTTAAAAAAATGAGCATAATTAAGGAATATGAGAACAGTTCTGGTTATGACATGCTCTCAGATATGGCCATAATATATTAATGAATTAATTTATGACATGGTGAATAATTAGAAAATAGCAAATATAATAAAATAAGGTACACATGAAGATAAGCCAACTTTGCTACACAAATAGGAAAACAAAAAGAAACCTGAGGCACTATGTAGGAAAAAAGCAAAAACAAAAAATAACCAGCACTGGAATACAAAAGCCTAGAGTTTTCTTTTTAACCAGTAACTAGTAGAGGCAGCATGAAGTTTTAATTCAAATACTTGAAATTCACTGCTAATTTTAAATCTAATACCACCAGCTAGAATGTGAAATAAATTTTGTAAAAGAGGAAAAATGGTTGGAATAGTTACATATTTGAGCATAAGATTTTAATAAATGTAAATAAACAGAGTATTAGTCCTACTTTGTACAGCAAAATCTTTAAGAAGGAGACACTAATGACTTAGACTTTAAAGGATGAATAATATTTACTAAATTTAGAGCCATGACACTCCAACTGCAGGAAGCACAACAGCCGAGGCACAAATGTGCCAATTACTTTTTATTCCATCAGAAAGACCCTAAGATCATGATGAATGTGTAAAATGTAGCTCCTGGAATAAAAAGCCGAGGGGTCACTACTCCAATGAAATGAGTGACAGAATGATTAAATTAAAATAAATATTGATATTTCTTTGGAGTATGTGTGGAGTGAATAAAAAACAGGAATTTCTTTTTTTTTTTAAGATGGGTTAGAGGGGTTTGAGGAAGGGAACTTAACACTGAGGCTAGTTATTAACAAAAAACATATGCATTTAACTTAAATTTACAAATTAGCCTTATGATGTGACTAATACCATTGTCTAGTTTGAACACTTTTTTCTATGTACCTATATTAGAATTTATTATTTCTTTATTATATGTATGTTATGTTACTTATCAAGGAACCCCAAACATCAGGAATATCTAAACTTTATATGTAAGGAAGTAAATAACTTACTTGAGCAGTCTAGTGTGCATTCCAAGGGAAAAAATGCCTTCACCATGTCCCCCAAATCTCAGGCTATTTTTACATTCTCCTCCAAATATCTTAACAAACCACAGACTGAGAACCACTTAAAGAAGTTAGAACTACTCCAGGGAATTTTATCTTTAGCACTTCACCTAGGTCACTAGTCTCTGACCATGTCCCATATTTTAATATAATATGCTAATGTTTGAACATTGTTTTCCAAATAATAGTTTTCTTTGAATCACCTAGCCACAAGTACACACCATATTAGCAATTCATTATGTTTAATTTAGACGTCATCAGTGCCTCATGTCAAGTTCTAACAAGCCACAAAACAATATATTCTGAAAAGTATTGGGTCCTACCTTTTGATATTTTAAGGGTGCATTCCTTTCTTTCAAGAATTCAAAAGTTGTACTTTCTGGGTTTAACCTCTGTCTCATGATGTCAAGATGATAACCATCTGTTTGGTAATCTTTTTTTTTTTTCT
>SJYQ01009268.1:388274-412220 GCA_006410935.1 Redunca redunca
TTGTATGTGGTGATCAAAATATTTAATATGCAACTTTCCTATTTGCCTTCAATAAGATGGTATAAACTATGCTCAAAAATATATTTTAAGTAGTCCTTATAAGACCATGTTATGAACTTTGTACATGAAAAATGTATAAAAGATCTAGGAAACTGACTCTTGTTCCCATAAAACTTTAAAAATAAGATTTAAAGTATATACTAAAACAATCTTTAAAAATACACATGAAAACAACTGAGCTAAGAACAAGAAAAAAATAGAAATTTGATGACCAGCAAAGATTTTCAGCCAAAGAATTGATGCTTTTGAACTGTGGTGTTGGAGAAGACTCTTGAGAGTCCCTTGGACTGCAAGGAGATCCAACCACTCCATCCTAAAGGAAAGCAGTTCTGAATATTCATTGGAAAGACAGGCTGAAGCTGAAACTCCAATACTTTGGCCACCTGATGCGAAGAACCGACTCATTTGAAAAGACCCTGATGCTGAGAAAGACTGAAGGCAGGAGGAAAAGGGGATGACAGAGGATGAAATGGTTGGGTAGCATCACTGATGTGATGGACATGAGTTTGAGTAGGCTCCAGGAGTTGGTGATGGACAGGGAAGCCTGGTGCACTGAAGTCCATGGGGTCTCAAAGAGTCGGGTATGACTGAGTGACTGATCTGAACTGAGAGATTTTCATAGTGAGCTCAGAAAAAATATCAAGGTTCAGTTCACCAAACAAAATAAAACCTGTAAGGCAATTAAAGTTTTCACAGGTGGATTGCCCCAACTATCACTCTCCTCCTCCTCCATCTTAGTACAGAGAGGAATAGTAGTGAAAATTCTGCAGAAATTCTTTATACCTTGTGAAAGTTGCCTAATTTTCAGCTTTTGAAAAGCTATAGAATCTAAATTACCATCATAGCTTCATAGGATCTGGAATCCGATTGATCCAAATTTTGTCCAGATGCCATTGGTATGTGGCAAAATAAACCAGACAATTTTATGTCTTTCTGAACTACACATTTAAGTTTCTGTACCAGAAAAATGTATCCTAACACCCCAGCCCCCTAAATCCCCTGCACAGTGGTGCTAACAGGATTTTCATGGAGAAGTACACAGGCTACTCCATAACAACCAACTATTTCGCAGACTGACTTTTTCCTCAATTTTGGCTCCTGATGCCATAGCACCAACCTGAGCAAACATATCCTGTGTCTTCCAATGAGAGAGATAAACAAACTCCATAGAGAGCAATATGCAGGAGTAGCAATACTCATATCAGATAAAATAGACTTTAAAACAAAGGCTTTGAAAAGGGACAAAGAAGGACATTACATAATGATCAAAGGATCAATCCAAGAAGAAGATATAACAATTATAAATATATATGCACCCAACATAGGAGCACCACAATATGTAAGACAAATGCTAACAAGTATGAAAGGGGAAATTGACAATAACTCAATAATAGTGGGAGACTTTAATACCCCACTCACACCTATGGACAGATCAACTAAAGAGAAAATTAACAAAGAAACACAAACTTTAAATAATACAATAGACCAGTTAGATCTAATTGATATCTATAGGACATTTCACCTCAAAACAATGAATTTCACCTTTTTCTCAAGTGCTCACAGAACCTTTTCCAGGATAGATCACATCCTGGGCCATAAATCTAACCCTGATAAATTCAAAAAAATTGAAATCATTCCAAGCATCTTTTCTGACCATAATGCATTAAGATTAGATCTCAATTACAGGAGAAAAACTATTAAAAATTCCAACATATGGAGGCTGAACAACACACTTCTGAATAACCAACAAATCACAGAAGAAATCAAAANAAAAAGAAATCAAAATATGCATAGAAACGAATGAAAATGAAAACACAACAAACCTGTGGGACACTGTAAAAGCAGTGCTAAGAGGAAAGTTCATAGCAATACAGGCATACCTCAAGAAACAAGAAAAAAGTCAAATAAATAACCTAACTCTACACCTAAAGCAACTAGAAAAGGAAGAAATGGAGAACCCCAGAGTAAGTAGAAGGAAAGAAATCATAAAAATTAGGGCAGAAATAAATGCTAAAGAAACAAAAGAGACCATAGCAAAAATCAACAAAACCAAAAGCTGGTTCTTTGAAAGGATAAATAAAATTGACAAACCATTAGCCAGACTTATCAAGAAACAAAGAGAGAAAAATCAAATCAATAAAATTAGAAATGAAAATGGAGAGATCACAACAGACAACACAGAAATACAAAGGATCATAAGAGACTACTATCAGCAATTATATGCCAATAAAATGGACAACGTGGAAGAAATGGACAAATTTTTAGAAAAATACAACTTTCCAAAACTAAACCAGGAAGAAATAGAAAACCTTAACAGACCCATCACAAGCACGGAAATTGAAACTGTAATCAGAAATCTTCCAGCAAACAAAAGCCCAGGTCCAGACGGATTCACAGCTGAATTCTACCAAAAATTTAGAGAAGAGCTAACACCTATCCTACTCAAACTCTTCCAGAAAATTGCAGAAGAAGGTAAACTTCCAAACTCGTTCTATGAGGCCACCATCACCCTAATACCAAAACCTGACAAAGATGCTACAAAAAAAGAAAACTACAGGCCAATATCACTGATGAACATAGATGCAAAAATCCTCAACAAAATTCTAGCAATCAGAATCCAACAGCACATTAAAAAGATCATACACCATGATCAAGTGGGCTTTATCCCAGGGATGCAAGGATTCTTCAATATCCGCAAATCAATCAATGTGATTCACCACATTAACAAATTGAAAAATAAAAGCCATATGATTATCTCAATACATGCAGAGAAGGCCTTTGACAAAATTCAACATCCATTTATGATAAAAACACTCCAGAAAGCAGGAATAGAAGGAACATACCTCAACATAATAAAAGCTATATATGACAAACCCACAGCAAATATTATCCTCAATGGTGAAAAATTGAAAGCATTTCCCCTAAAGTCAGGAACAAAACAAGGGTGCCCACTTTCACTGCTTACTATTTAACATAGTTTTGGAAGTTTTGGCCATAGCAATCAGAGAAGAAAAAGAAATAAAAGGAATCCACATTGGAAAAGAAGTAAAACTCTCACTGTTTGCAGATGACATGATCCTCTACATAGAAAACCCTAAAGACTCCACCAGAAAATTACTAGAGCTAATCAACGAATATAGTCAAGTTGCAGGATATAAAATCAACACACAGAAATCCCTTGCATTCCTTTACACTAATAATGAGAAAGAAGAAAAAGAAATTAAGGAAACAATTCCATTCACCATTGCAACGAAAAGAATAAAATACCTAGGAATATATCTACCTANGAAACTAAAGACCTGTATATAAACTATAAAACACTAATGAAAGAAATCAAAGAGGACACTAATAGATGGAGAAATATACCATGTTCATGGACTGGAAGAATCAATATAGTGAAAATGAGTATACTAGCCAAAGCAACCTACAGATTCAATTCAATCCCTATCAAGCTACCAGCGGTATTTTTCACAGAGCTAGAACAAATAATTTCAAGATTTGTATGTAAATACAAAAATCCTCGAATAGCCAAAGCAATCTTGAGAAAGAAGAATGGAACTGGAAGAATCAACGTGCCTGACTTCAGGGTCTACTACAAAGCCACAGTCATCAAGACAGTATGGTACTGGCACAAAGACAGAAATATAGATCAATGGAACAAAATAGAAAGCCCAGAGATAAACCCACACACCTATGGACACCTTNAGGAGGCAAGAATATGCAATGGATTAAAGACAATCTCTTTAACAAGTGGTGCTGGGAAAACTGGTCAACCACTTGTAAAAGAATGAAACTAGATCACTTTCTAACACCATTCACAAAAATAATAAACTCAAAATGGATGAAAGATCTAAATGTAAGACCAGAAACTATAAACCTCTTAGAGGAGAACATAGGCAAAACACTATCTGACATAAATCACAGCAGGATCCTCTATTATCCACCTCCCAGAATACTGGAAATAAAAGCAAAAGTAAACAAATGGGATCTAATTAAAATTAAAAGCTTCTGCACAATGAAGGAAACTATAAACAAGGTGAAAGACAGCCTTTGGAATGGGAGAAAATAATAGCAAATGAAGCAACGGACAAACAACTAATCTCAAAAATATACAAGCAACTTATGCAGCTCAATTCCAGAAAAATAAACGACCCAATCAAAAAGTGGGCCAAAGAACTAAATAGACATTACTCAAACAAACACATGAAAAGATGCTCAACATCACTCATTATCAGAGAAATGCAAATCAAACCTACAATGAGGTACCATTTCACACCAGTCAGAATGGCTGCCATCCAAAAGTCTACAAGCAATAAATGCTAGAGAGGGTGTGGAAAAAAGGGAACCCTCATACACTGTTGGTGGGAATGCAAACTAGTACAAACACTATAGAGAACAGTGTGGAGATTCCTTAAAAAATTGCAAATAGAACTGCCTTATGACCCAGCAATCCCACTGCTTGGCATACACACCGAGGAAACCAGAATAGAAAGAGACACATGTACCCCAATGTTCATCGCAGCACTGTTTATAATAGCCAGAACATGGAAACAACCTAGATGTCCATCAGCAGATGAATGGATAAGAAAGCTGTGGTACATATACACAATGGAGTATTACTCAGCCATTAAAAAGAATACATTTGAATCAGTTCTAAGGAGATGGATGGAACTGGAGCCGGTTATACAGAGTGAAGTAAGTCAGAAAGAAAAACACCAATACAGTATACTAACACATATATATGGAATTTAGAAAGATGGTAATGATAACCCTGTATGCAAGATAGCAAAAGAGACACAGATGTATAGAACAGACTTTTAGACTCAGTGGGAGAGGGAGAGGGTGGGATGATTTGGGAGAATGGCATTGAAACATGTATATTATCATGTAAGAAATGAATCGCCAGTCTGTTTGATACAGGATACAGGATGCTTGGGGCTGGTGCATGGGGATGATCCAGAGAGATGATATCGGGTGGGAGGTGGGAGGGGGGTTCAGGATTGGGAACTCATGTACACCCTTGGCTGATTCATGTCAATATATGGCAAAACCAATACAGTATTGTAAAGCAAAATAAAGTAAAAATTAAAAATTAAGAAAAGAGCAATATGAATCTAAGATAGAAGTTGAGAAGGAAAATCAAACCCCTTACTTTTTTTTATTTAACAAGACTAGAAAAAGTTGTGTGTGTGCTTACTTGATGGCAGTGAGCTTGCTCCCTGTGCCAGTGAAATTAATCCTGAAGCTGACATGAACTTCATCTGACTTCAGAATGGCAGCTCCTCCTATTCTCTGACAGCATCACCCCTTTAGAGAGTCTCTGGGTTTGTGCTTTGGACATCTGCTTCCTGCAAAGATAGTTGACTGGATAGTTTGACTTTGTGAAGGTTGATTAAATCTAATGACATTTTCCCCAATGTAAGTTGCATGCATGTGAGTTGAAATGAGATATGATTAAGAGGAGTCTTTTCTGCCCATTTACCCTTTGCATCATTTACCAGGTGCAGATATCTTAGGAAAATGCAATCTAATTTTTTAAGTTATTTTGGATGCTTAAGTAAGTTCTGGGTGAACATGAAGGTTGGATGAGTCAACTAGAATTTTAGGCTTGGCCAGACATTCTTGGGAGCTAGGACTTGCAGCTGGCAACTGGGCAGTGATTCAGGAAGTAGCTGATGCACAAAGGGAAAAAAAAAAAGAAAAAAGAAAGTATAAGATTTACATGCTTATAAGCAGCTCCTAACCTCTTTAAAAATACCCCTAATTCCCCTTGTGGTGGTTTCTTTTTCCATCCAAATAGTTTCTGGATGTTAATTTTAAATGATTTCATTAGGACGCCAATGTGGAGAGAATAAAGGGCAAGACAGGTGAGGAGCTGAGCGATTTTTATCTGAGCTTCAATCAGTCACTGGTGCCTCTGGGTAAAAACACCAGAAAAATGAAAATGATGGAAATAGCTAAAAGCAAATTTAAGAACAGCTAGAATGCTCAAGTCTAAAGGTGGTTACTAGAGGAAGGAGAAACTCAGAAATTAATATGTAATTAATGCATAATGGCGAGAAGCTGGTAGAAGAGGAAGGGGAGGAGATAGGAGGGAACATGGAAGAAGAGAAAAGAAAAAGGTATGAACTTCATTATTTGATTAGAGCTAGGTCCTCAGCTTCGGAGAAGGCAATGGCAACCCGCTCCAGTACTCTCCTGCAAAGTCCCATGGATGGAGGACCCTGGTGGGCTGCAGTCCATGGGGTCACAAAGAGTTGGGCACGACTGAGTGACTTCACTTTCACTTTTCACTTTCATGCATTGGAGAAGGAAATGGCAACCCACTGCAGTGTTCTTGCCTGGAGAATCCCAGGGACGGGGGAGCCTGGTGGGCTGCCGTTTATGGGGTCACACAGAGTCGGACAAGACTGACATGACTTAGCAGCAGCAGCAGCAGACTATAGCTTACCAGGCTCCTCTGTTCCATGAAATTTTCCAGGCAAGAATACTGGAGTGAGTTGCTATTCCCTTTTCCAGGAGATTTTCCCAACCCAGGGATCGAACCTGCGTCTCCTACACTGGCAGAAGGATTCTTTACCACTGAGCCACCTGGGAAGCCATGACAGTTCAGTTCAGTTCAGTAAGGCTAAAAAGTGGGTGGTGGTCCAATTCTTTGGAAATCCCCACCTTTCCCCAAAGTAGCAAAAATATTGCTCCCACTTGTTAGCATGTGATATTACTCAGACCATAAAAACCAATTCTGCTGCCATGGGGCCACCCTGACTTTCTGAAACAGTCAGCATTCTGCCTATATCTCTCTAAATAAATTTGGTTTTCCTTTTCTTTGGCTCCATCTTGAATTCCTTCCTGCATGAAGCCAAGGATCCTCACTTGGTTATCTGCCCTAAGGTCTTCTCCATGTCCCAGGACATGACATTTCCTTCTCCTGCCATAGTAATGCTGCTGATGGGCAGCTGATTGTCTTCACTTAGGATTTTGACTGATAAACCAAGAAGCCTTAATGGAGGTTTCAGAGGGAAAACAGCATGACAAAATCACAAGACAGAAGCTCATAGGGACACACTTCATCTCTACTCACATTTCATTTGTCAAAGAAAGTCAAACAGCCAAGCCTGACATCAGTAGGGTAGAAATGTGTATTTTGAAAATACAGACTCATCAAATAATTTGTAATAACTAAAAATCTTCACAAAGAAAGATGTCCTTTCTTCCTTCTTGGGAGTACTGGTCAGGACACTTTGTAGACTGTCCTTTAATTTACGTTTTTCTGATGTTTTTCCTCTTAATTAGTTTGGGGTTTAGGGGAGGAAGACCACTGAAGAGAAGTGTCATTCTCAGCACAGGATATCCAGGGTAGGTAGTATCAGCATGACTCATCACTATTGAAGTCAACCTTGGGGAGGACTTGTCAGATTTCTCCATTGTATGCTTGTTTTTCTGCTTTGCCATACAGTATTCTTTAAAAGGAAGTCATTATGCACAGACCACACTGAAGGAGTAGAGACTTTTGTAATATGGTCCGAGGGCATTTCATTCTTTTTATTTGGGTTTTTCACTTAGGCATTCATCTGGGCTTCCCAGGTGGTGTAGTGGTATAGAATCTGCCAATGCAGGAGACATGAGACACGGGTTTAATCCCTGGATCAGGAAGATACCCTGGAGTAGGAAATAGCAACACATTCCAGTATGTAGCCTGGAAATGGACAAAGGAGCCTGGTGGACTCCTGGCCCATGGGGTCACAGATTTGGACACAACTGAGCACACAAACACTCTTTTTACAGGTGAGCAAACAGGTCCCTGGTGGCTCAGATGGTAAAGCGCCTGCCTGCAATGCAGGAGACCTGGGTTTGATTCCTGGGTCGGGAAGATCCCCTGGAGAAGGAAATGGCAATCCACTCCAGCACTCTTGCCTGGAAAATCCCATAGATGGAGGAGCCTTATAGGCTACAGTCCATGGGGTTGCAAAGAGTCGGACATGACCGAGCGACTTCACTTCACTTCACTTCACTTCATGTCCAAGTTAACATAGTTAATTTAACTAAGTGGCATCAGGATTGAAACTCACATCTGTCTGACATAAAACTATTCTTTTTACAATTCTACACATAAATTAGCACAAAAATAGGGAAATGGTTAGAAAAATAGAAGAATATATCTATGTGTTTGTTTTAACAAAGTATGTTGAGAGGCAAGGTGTTCCCAGTGGCTCAGTGGTAAAGAATCCACCTGCCAATGCAGGAGACACAGAGATAAGGGTTCAATCCCTGGGTCCGGAAGATCCCATGGAGGAGGAAACAGCAACCAGCTCCAGTATTCTTGCCTGGAAAAATTCCATTGACCGAGAAGCCTGGCAGCTATAGTCCAGGATAGAGACACACAGATAGTAATTCCTTAATTGGCTACTCACTAGCATTGGGACAAGAAAGTTATGCTCTTTGACGTTTATTACACTATATAACACTATCCAATTATTGTATTAATAAGACCTAATTATTAACCTTTCTGAAAATGTGCCCTGACTCCATTCTAATCACTAAGCCATTTTTCAAAACTGAAACTAAGTTCTCTGAGTGCTGTGAGTGGAAGGTACAGAATGAAGATGATTTTATCTGCCCTTCTTATGGCTTCTAAGCAGTGTGGTGCTTTCCTTTTTTTTTTTTTTAAGAGAGAGAGAGAGTTGTAACTCTAGATCTGACTAATAAAGAGAAGGCATGTTTCTGTCACAGAAATAGCTTTTGTAGAAATGCGAAACTGTCACTAAGGCTGAAAAGCAGAGCAACAGGATGGTCTGTGTCTGGTGGGTAAAAATTGTGCAAGGTTTTTCCTTTTTACCATGGTGATATAATTTAATGTTGACATTTTAAAGTATGTGTCAGTTCCCATATCTAGTTTTCTTTTAAGGTGTCATTGACAATGCAATTCAAAGACAGAAATGACCATGTAACAGCATTTTGTGTTTTTTGAACTATGGTCACATCTCTCTTCTGACAAAAAAATCCATTTACACAGAATGTATAAAGATAAAACAGAGTTTGTGGACATTCTCTATATTTTACATGAAGATAGAATTCTCTATCCATTTTTATAACCAGAATAGAGACAACTTTATGCCTGAGTCACATATGCATACCATACATTTAACTGTAAAAATAATACTACTGAACATGATTAGTTTAAAAATTCTCAGGTGCAGAAATTTCTAAGTTGACTAAGCTCTTGGCTGGCAATCAGGAAGTCAAGTTATTCACCTCTATTTCTCATACTATAGAGACATGCATATTTTCAGAAATAATTTCTCCTTCAATTGCTGAAATTATCTGGACTTTCTGAGGCTGTTATGTAAATCCTACACAATGAGCTTTTAGGACAAAAACTGTTTTGTTTACCGTTGTGTCCCAGCACATAGTGCATTCTAGAACACTGTATACACAGTAAATGTTGGTTAAATGAATTGAATAAGTGTTTTCAAGAAAGAAGCACTGTGTAAATTTAAGATAGTCATAAAGTACATAACTACTTTTAAAATGAAAGGTCATGTTTAAAGTCTAAGGTCATTAATTTCCTTCAGCTCAGAATAAAGCTTATTTTTAAGACAGCAAACATAATAAAGTCTGTATAACATAACTTGTGTAATGGCACATTTTCTTCCAAATATCCTGATCAAAGACAAAAACCCCAAACATGGATATTAGTAATTGACTTCTATGAAATACCTTCTGGAGAAGGAAATGGCAACTCACTCCAGTGTTCTTGCCTGGAGAATCCCAGGGATGGGGGAGCCTGGTGGGCTGCTGTTTATAGAGTCGCACAGAGTAGGACATGACTGAAGCGACTTAGCAGCAGCAGCAGCAGCAGCATGAAGTACCTTCAGGAAGTCACTAAAATTTTTAACTGCTAAGTCACTTCAGTCGTGTCTGACTCTGTGTGACCCCACAGATGGCAGCCCACTGGGCTCCCCCATCCCTGGGATTCTCCAGGCAAGAACACTGGAGTAGGTGGCCATTTCCTTCTCCAATGCATGAAAGTGAAAAGTGGAAGTGAAGCCACTCAGTCGTGTCCGACCCTCAGCGACCCCATGGACTGCAGCCTTCCAGGCTCCTCTGTCCATGGAATTTTCCAGGCAAGAGTACTGGAGTGGGGTGCTATTGCCTTCTCCGAAAATTTTCAACTATTAGGCAACAATTCATATGAACAGAATCTAATTTTTCTTTTGATAAGTCAATTAAATTCTATTTTCTTTATACCAAACAAAATTGATTGAAGAATAATAAAGTTGATGAGAGTATGTTGAGAGATTACTCTACTGCTGCTATGAGAATATTCTGATACATTTTTTTATGCAAAATAATCTGGGAATATATACAAAAAGCCTTTAAAGAGTTCATAGACATTTTTAAACAAAGAATTCTACTTCTATATGTTTATGTAAAATAAATCTTCAGAGATTTTGTCAGGGATTAATCTTTTAAAGTATAAGGATGTTTGTTACATAATAATACTGATCATGAGCAAGTGTCTTATTTAATTGTGTTCTAATAATGGGGGCAATGTTTATTTTTTAATTCAGTGCTAATTTTTTATCACAGTTACACATGAACATAATTTAGAGAGTCAAACTGCTGTACAAGACTTATTACAGAAACAAGCAGAACTCTAACTACCTCTTTTCAATTTCTGTTCCCTAGAGGTAGCCACTTTCATTTCTTTTAACTGACTCTTTTCATGTTTTCCTCCATACTCCCATCAATCTAAAAAGAAAGAAACAGGCGGTGGCCCTAAGATGGTGGAGGAATAGGATGGTGAGACCACTTTCTTTCCCACAAATTCATCGAAAGAACATTTGAATGCCGAGCAAATTCCACAAAACAACTTCTGAGTGCTGGCAGAGGGCATCAGGCACCCAGAAAGGCAGCCCCTTATCTTCAAAAAGAGATTAAGTGCCTAACAGCAACTCCCAGTGGAGCAGCAGCCCAGACACTCGCATCCCCCACTAGCAAGTGGGGGCTGGACAGGGAGGCACGGGCTGCATTGCTTAGGGTAAGGACTGGGCCTGAATGCCCTGAGGGCAATCTGAGGGAACTAGTTTGAGAGAGCAACCCAGAAAAGCCCTAACCTAAGACACCACCAGGCACACTCACAGAACAAAGGACTGAGCAGAGCTAGCCGGCTGCGGACGGGCCCATCCCCCATCAGAGACAGGCTGGTGAGGGCAGCCAGAGCCTGAAGGGGGCAATCGTGTCCCCAGAGAGGCATCCTAAAACAAACTGCAAGCAGACTTCATTGCTAACCAAGACTTCTTGGGATTCAGGATGGTCAACATCCACCGGGAGGGTCACAGACAGAGATCAGCTCCCTAGAAGAGACACACAGCACACCTGAGAAGGTGCGCTGGTTGTACACCCAGAAAACCAAGTGGCTGGGACAGGGGTGGTGATAAGTCGCAGCCTTCAACTGGGGGCAACTGTGCTCGCTAAGCAACCTGAGCTGCTCGGACCTGGGACAGGCACAAAACGCAGGCCCAACCCAGTCTGAACCTGAGCGGCTTGACCTGGAGAATGCATGCAACCCAGGGCCAGCATCAGACAGTTCCTGGCAGAGCAACCTAGAGCCTGAGCAGTATAGACTGGTAAAGAACACATGCCATGAGTGGGGGCAAACCCAGTGTGGCTGTATCACTGTGAGCACACACCAATGATATTTGTTTGCAGTGTTACTCCCTCCCCACAGCATGACTGAATAAGTGAGCCTAAAAAAAGTGACCACCACCGCCCTCCCTGTGTCAGGATGGAAATTAGACACTGAAGAAACCAGCAAACAGAAGAAGCTAAAATAAACAGAGGGAACTGCTTTGGAAGTGACAGGTGCAAGAGATCAAAACCCTTTAGTTAGCACCGACTACATAGGAAGGGGCCTATAGACCTTGAGAAGTACAAGCTGGACCAAGGAACTATCTGAAAATGAACTGACCCCACACTGTCCAAAACAGCTCCAAAAAAAGTCCTAGATATGTTTTTACTATTATCATTTTTTAAATTAAATTTTTAAAAAATTTTTCAAGTCCCCTATTACTCCTTTAATTTTCATTTTTATAACCTACTATTACCTTGCAAAAAAANCTATTTTAAAAGCAAACTTCATATATATATTTTGTAATTTTTGTGACTTTTTTTTAATATTGTATTTTTGAGAATCTAACCTCTACTCTAGATTTCTATCTTTACTTTTTGGTATTTGTTATCAACTTTGTACCTTTAAGAACCTAGTCTTCAGTACTCATTTTTACTTGGGAGCAAGATCACTGGTCTGATTGCTCTCTCCCCCTTTTGACTCTCCTTTTTCTCCACCAGGTTGCCTCTATCTCCCCTCTCCCCGTTTTCTTCTCTATCCAACTCTGTGAATCTCTTTGTGTGTTCTGGGCTGTGGAGGACACTTAGGAAACTGATTACTGGCTGGATCTGTCTCTCTACTTTTGATTCCTCCTTTTATCTCCTGGCCACCTCTGTCTCATTCCTCCCTCTTCTCTTCTCTGTGTAACTCTGTGAACATCTCTGAGGGATCTAGACTGTGGAGAGCACATAGGGAAGTGACTACTGGCTAGCTTGCGCTCTCCCCTTTTGATTCCCCCTCTTCTCCTCCTGGTCACCTCTATCTCCCTCCTCTGTCTTCTCTTCTCCATGTAACTCTGTGTACCTCTCTGGGTGTCCCTCACTGTGGAGAAAATTTTCATGATTAACCTAGATGTTTTACCATTGGTGCTGTATAGATGGAGAAGTCTTGAGGCTACTGTAAGAATAAGACTGAAAACCAGAAGCAGGAGGCTTAAGTCCAAATCCTGAGAACACTTGAGAACTCCTGAATCCAGGGAACATTAATCGATAGGAGCTCATCAAATGCCTCCATACCTACACTGAAACCAAGCACCACCCAAGGGCCAACAAATTCCAAAGCAAGACAAAGCACGCAAATTCTCCAGCAACACAGGAACATAGCCCCGAGCTTCAATATACAGGCTGCCCAAAGTTACATTAAACCCACTGACATCTGAAAACTCATTACTGGATACTTCATTGCACTCCAGAGAGAAGAAATCCAGCTCCACACACCAGAGCACCGACACAAGCTTCCCTAACCAGGAAACCTTGACAAGCCACCCATACAATCCCTCCCACAGTGAGGAACCTCCATGATAAAGAGGAGCCACAAACTGCCAGAATACAGAAAGGCCACTGCAAACACAGCAATATAAAAAAGATGAAAGGCAGAGAAATACCTTGCGGGTAAAGGAACAGGATAAATGCCCACCAAACCAAACAAAAGAGGAAGAGATAGGGAATCTACCTGATAAAGAATTCTGAATAATGATAGTGGAAATGATCCAAAACCTTGAAAACAAATTGGAGTTACAGATAAATAGCCTGGAGACAAGGATTGAGAAGATGCAAGAAATCTTTAACAAGGACCTAGAAGAAATAAAAAAGAGTCAATATATAACGAATAATGCAAAAAAATGAGATAAAAAACATTCTGGAGGGAACCAACAGTAGCATAACGGAGGCAGGAGATAGGACAAGTGAGGTAGAAGATAGAATGGTAGAAATAAATGAAACAGAGAGTAAAAAAGAATTAAAAGAAATGAGGACAACCTCAGAGACATCTAGGACAATGTTAAATGCCCCAACATTCAAATAATAGGAGTCCCAGAAGAAGAAGACAAAAAGAAAGACCATGAGAAAATACTTGATGAGATAATAGTTGAAAACGTCCCTAAAATGGGGAAGGAAATAATCACTCAAGTCCAAGAAACCCAGAGAGTCCTAAACAAGATAAACCCAAGGTGAAACACCCCAAGACACATATTAATCAAATTAACAAAGATCAAACACAAAGAACAAATATTAAAAGCAGCAAAGGAAAAACAACAAATAACACATAAGGGGATTTCCATAAGGATAACAGCTGATCTTTCCATAGAGACTCTTCAGGCCAGGAGGGAATGGCAAGACACACTTAAAGTGAAANACAAGTAACACATAAGGGGATTTCCATAAGGATAACAGCTGATCTTTCCATAGAGACTCTTCAGGCCAGGAGGGAATGGCAAGACACACTTAAAGTGAAAGAAAATAACCTACAGCCAAGACTACTGTACCCAGCAAGGATCTCATTCAAATTGAGGGAGAAATCAAAAGCTTTACAGACAAGCAAAAGTTGAGAGAATTCAGCACCACCAAACCAGCTCTCCAACAAATGCTAAAGGATATTCTCTAGATAGGAAACAGAGAAAGGATGTATAAACTCGAACCCAAAACAATAAAGTAAATGGCAACGGGATCATACTTATCAATAATTACCTTAAATGTAAATGGGTTGAATGCCCCAACCAAAAGACAAAGATTGGCTGAATGGATACAAAAACAAGACCCTTATATATGTTGTCTACAAGAGGCCCACCTTGAAACAAGGAACACATACAGACTGAAAGTGAAGGGCTGGAAAAAGATATTCCATGCAAATAGAGACCAAAAGAAAGCAGGAGTGGCAATCCTCAGATCAAATAAAATAGACTTTAAAACAAAGGCTGTGAAAAGAGACCAAGATGGACACTACATAATGATCAAAGGATCAATCCAAGAAGGAGATATAACAATTATAAATATATATGCACCCAACATAGGAGCACTGCAATATGTAAGACAAATGCTAACAAGTATGAAAGGGGAAGTTAATAATAATACAATAATAGTGGGAGACTTTAATACCCCACGCACATCTATGGATAGATCAACTAAACAGAAAATTAACAAGGAAACACAAACTTTAAATGATACAATAGACCAGTTAGACCTAATTGATATCTATAGGACATTTCACCCCAAAACAATGAATTTCACCTTTTTCTCAAGCACACACAGAACCTTCTCCAGGATAGATCACATCCTGGGCCATAAATCTAGCATTGGTAAATTCAAAAAAATTGAAATCATTCCAAGCATCTTTTCTGACCACAATGCAGTAAGATTAGATCTCAATTACAGGAGAAAAACTATTAAAAATTCCAACATATGGAGGCTAAACAGCACACTGCTGAATAACCAATAAATCACAGAGGAAATTAAAATATGCATAGAAACTAATGAAAATGAAAACACAATAACCCAAACCCTATAGAACACTGTAAGAGCAGTGCTAAGGGCAAGGTTCATAACAATATGGGCTTACCTCAAGAAACAAGAAAAGAGTCAAATAAATAACCTAACTCTACACCCAAAGCAACTAGAAAAGGAAGAAATGAAGAACCCCAGGGTTGTAGAAGGAAAGAAATCTTAAAATTAGGGCAGAAATAAATGCAAAAGAAACAAAAGTGACCATAGCAAAAATCAACAAAGCCAAAAGATGGTTATTTGAGAAGATAAATAAAATTGAGAAACCATTAGCCAGACTCATCAAGAAACAAAGGGAGAAAAATCAAATTAATAAAATTAGAAATGCAAAAGGAGAGATCACAACAGACAACACGGAAATACAAAGAATCCTAAGAGACTATTATCAGCAACTATATGCAAGTAAAATGGACAACTTGGAAAAAATGGACAAATTCTTAGAAAAGTACAACTTTCCATAACTAAACCAGGAAGAAATAGAAAATCTTAACAGAACCATCACAAGCACAGAAATTGAAACTGTAATCAGAAATCTTCCAGCAAACAAAAGCCCAGGACCAGAAGGCTTCACAGCTGAATTCTACCAAAAATTTAGAGAGGAGCTAACACCTATCCTGGAGAAGGCAATGGCACCCCACTCCAGTACTCTTGCCTGGAAAATCCCATGGATGGAGGAGCCTGGTGGACTGCAGTCTATGGGGTCGCTGAGAGTTGGACATGACTCAGTGACTTCACTTTCACTTTTCACTTTCATGCATTGGAGAAGGAAATGGCAACCCACTCCAGTGTTCTTGCCTGGAGAATCCCAGGGACAGAGGAGCCTGGTGAGCTGCCGTCTATGGGATTGCACAGAGTTGGACATGACTGAAGTGACTTAGCAGCAACACCTATCTTACTCAAACTCTTCCAGAAAATTGCAGAGGAAGGTAAACTTCCAAACTCATTCTATGAGGCTACCAAAACCCTAATACCAAAACCTGACAAAGATGCCCAACAAAAAAAGAAAACAACAGGCCAATATCACTGATGAACATAGATGCAAAAATCCTTAACAAAATTCTAGCAACCAGAATCCAACAACATGTTAAAAAGATCATACATCATGACCAAGTGGGCTTTATCCCAGGGATGCAAAGATTCTTCAATATCCACAAATCAATCAATGTAATACACCACATTAACAAATTGAAAAATAAAAGCCGTATGATTATCTCAATACATGCAGAGAAAGCCTTTGACAAAATTCAACATCCATTTATGATAAAAATCCTCCAGAAAGCAGGAATAGAAGGAACATACCTCAACATAATAAAAGCTACATATGACAAACCCACAGCAAACATTATCTTCAATGGTGAAAAATTGAAGCATTTCTCCTAAAGTCAGGAACAAGACAAGGGTGCCCACTCTTACCACTACTATTCAACATAGTTTTGGAAGCTTTGGCCACAGCAATCAGAGCAGAAAAAGAAATAAAAGGAATGCAAATTGGAAAAGAAGAAGTAAAACTCTCACTGTTTGCAGATGACATGATCCTCTACATAGAAAACCCTAAAGACTCCACCAGAAAATTACTAGAGCTAATCAATGTATATAGTAAAGTTTCAGGCTATAAAATCAACACACACAAATCCCTTGCATTCCTGTACACTAACAATGAGAAAACAGAAATTAAGGAAACAATTCCATTCACCATTGCAAGGAAAAGAATAAAATACTTAGGAATATATCTACCTAAAGAAACAAAAAGACCTATATATAGAAAACTATAAAACACTGATGAAAGAAAACAAAGAGGACACAAATAGATGGAGAAATATACCATTTTCATGGATCAGAAGAATCAATATAGTGAAAGTGAGTATGCAATCCAAAGCAATCTATAGATTCAATGCAATCCCTATCAAGCTAGCAACAGTTTTTTCAGAGAACTAGAATAAATAATTTCACAATTTGTATGGAAATACAAAAACCTTGAATAGCCACAGCAATCTTGAGAAAGAAGAACGGAATTGGAGGAGTCAACCTGCCTGACTTCAGGCTCTACTACAAAGGCACAGTCATCAAGACAGTATGGTACTGGCACAAAGACAGACATATAGATGAATGGAACAAAATAGAAAGCCTGGAGATAAATCCATGCACCTATGGACACTTTATTTTTGACAAAGGAGGCAAGAATATACAATGGAGAAAAGACAATCTCTTTAACAAGTAGTGCTGGGAAAACGGGTCAACCACTTATAAAAGAATGAAACTAGAACACTTTCTAACACCATCAGTTCAGTTCAGTTCAGTCGCTCAGTCATGTCCACCTCTTTGCAACCCCATGAATAGCAGCACGCCAGGCCTCCCTGTCCATCACCAACTCCCGGAGTTCACCCAGATTCACGTCCATTGAGTCAGTGATGCCATCCAACCATCTCATCCTCTGTCGTCCCTTTCTCCTCCTGCCCCCAATCCTCCTCAGCATCAAACTCTTTTCCAATGAGTCAACTCTTCCCATGAGGTGGCCAAAGTACTGGAGTTTCAGCTTTAGCATCATTCCTTCCAAAGAAATCCCAAGGCTGATCTCCTCTAGAATGGACTGGTAGGATCTCCTTGCAGTCCAATGGACTCTCAAGAGTCTTCTCCAACACCACAGTTCAAACGCATCAACTCTTCGGCGCTCAGCCTTCTTCACAGTCCAACTATCACATCCGTATATGACTACTGGAAAAACCATAGCCATGACTAGATGGACCTTAGTCAGCAAAGTAATGTCTCAGCTTTTGAATATGCTATCTAGGTTGGTCATAACTTTTATTAAAAAGAGTAAGCGTCTTTTAATTTCATGGCTGCAATCACCATCTGCAGTGATTTTGGAGCCCCCCAAAATAAAGTCTGACACTGTTTCCACTGTTTCCCCATCTATTTCCCATGAAGTGATGGGACCAGATGCCATGATCTTCATCTTCTGAATGTTGAGCTTTAAGCCAACTTTTTCACTCTCCTCTTTCACTTTTATCAAGAGGCTTTTTAGTTCCTCTTCACTTTCTGCCATAAAGTTGGTGTCATCTGCATATCTGAGGTTCTTGATATTTCTCCCGGCAATCTTGATTGCAGCTTGTGTCTCTTCCTGTCCAGCGTTTCTCATGATGTACTCTGCATATAAGTTAAATACCCAAATATAAACTCAAAATGGATTAAAGATCTAAACATAAGACCAGAAACTATAAATCTCCTAGAGGAAAACATAGGCAAAATACTCTCCGACATAAATCACAGCAGGATCCTCTATGACCCACCTCCCAGAAGATTGGAAGTAAAAGCAAAGAAACAAATGGGACCTAATTAAAATTAAAAGCTTCTGCACAACAAAGGAAACTATAAGCAAGGTGAAAAGACAGCCTTCTGAATGGGAGAAAATATTAACAAACGAAGCAACAAAGAATTAATCTCACAAATATACAAGCAGCTCCTGCAGCTCAAGTCCAGAAAAAGAAATGACCCAATCAAAAAGTGGGCCAAAGAACTAAACAGACATTTCTCCAATGAAGACATACAGACAGCTAACAAACACATGAAAAGATGCTCAATGTCACTCATTATCAGAGAAATGCAAATCAAAACCACAACGAGGTACCATTTCATGCCAGTCAGAATGGCTGTGATCCAAATGTCTACAAGCAATAAATGCTGGAGAGGGTGTGGAGAAAAGGGAACCCTCTTACACTGTTGGTGGGAATGCAAACTAGTACAGCCACTATGGAGAACAGTGTGGAGATTCCTTAAAAAACTGGAAATAGAACTATCATATGACCCAGCAATCCCACTGCTGGGCATACACATTGAGGAAACCAGAATTGAGAGAGACATGTGTACCCCAATGTTCATCGCAGCACTGTTTATAATAGCCAAGACATGGAAGCAACCTAGATGTCCATCAGCAGATGAGTGGATAAGAAAGCTGTGGTACATATACACAATGGAATATTACTCAGCCATTCAAAATAATACTTTTGAATCAGTTCTAATGAGGTGGATGAAACTGGAGCTGATTATACAGAGTGAAGTAAGCCAGAAAGAAAAACACCAATACAGTATACTAACGCATATATACAGAATTTAGAAAGATGGTATGCAAGACAGCAAAAGAGACACAGATGTATAGAACAGTCTTTTGGACTCTGTGGAAGAGGGCGAGGGTGGGATGATATGGGAGAATGGCATTGAAACATATAAATTATCACATGTGGAACGAATCACCAGTCCAGGTTCAATGCATGATACAGGATGCTCGGGGCTGGTGCACTGGAATGACCCAGAGGGATGGGATGGGGAGGGAGGTGGGAGGGGGGTTCAGGATGGGGGGACACATGTGCACCCATGGCTGATTCATGTCAGTATATGGCAAAATCAATACAATATTGTAAAGTAAAAAAATAAATAAAACAGATTAAAAAATAAAAATAAAAACCAAGTAACATCTTAATTTTTCAGTTTTAGGCTTTACATATTGATTTTCTACTGTGGAAAATACTTATTTAGGTGTCTTTCACTGCTTCTATCCCCATCCCCAGCTTATGCATACACACTTACTCTTTCCCTTTCTTAACAGAGTTTCATCATAATTTTGGTTTACCATTACAGTGTGTATAGTATTATGACCTTATAAACATGAGTACTTGCTGAGTAATATTGGATACTGTTATTACTCTTCCCTTTCTGAACTAGTTTGGGTTTTCCTTGTTGTTATTTTTTAAAATTTTTAGGTGATGCTATTTTTGTCTATTCTTAACTTCCTATATAGTTATAGTTCACTATCCCAGTTGTGCAAATCTCCTTTCACTATATACACAGACATTAAGCATCAATATTATCCTCCTAAAAACAAAGTCATGAGCCTTTGACTTTCCATTTCTGCATGGCTGAAGCTTAGCTCTTGTTTGACATCTCCTTTCACCATGATCCTGGGGATTTTTTTTCCATCTTTTGCATAAAATTTTTTTTCCCGGATTTTATGCCTTCCTCTCTTAGTTTTATTTATTTTGGTAGAACATAGATTCCTGAGGAGCTGCACATAAGAGGAAAAATTTTTGATACTGTGCACTCTGAAAATTTAAAAATTTTACTCTCATACTTAATAACTGGCTGGGAATAGAATTCTAGACTAGAAAACATGTACCCTCAGAATTATAATGGCATTGATCTATTGCCTTCTAGCTTCTAGAGTTGCTAATAAGAGGCTCAGTAATAAAGGCTAACATTCTCTCAGCACCAAATATGTACCAGTCACATATCCATATGTATTTATGTTTATTATCTCATGTAATTCTCACAACAAACCTATAAGTTGTGTACTACTTTAATTTCCTTTTTTTATGGGAAACTGAGACACAGGGTTGCAATGACTTTCTCAGAGTTAGAGGGCTAGTCTGGGACTTGAATTCAGCTGAGTTTGATGGCAAGCTCATGTTCTTAGCCTCTATGCCATACTGACAAATTGATTAGTAATCTTCTTAATGAATTGTGAACTTTTAATCTAAATACTTCTCTTATTATTTTTATTATTCTGAATTCAGTATTCTGAAATTTCACAATGCTGTGTCTTGTGGTGTACTTTTCTCATTTCTAATTGTAAAGACACAGTGAGCCATTTTAGTCTGAATATGATATGCTTCAGTTCTTGCAAAGGTTCTTGAATTATTTCTGTGTTGGTTTCCTCCATTCCTCTTCCTCTGTTCTTTGCTTCTAGATTTCATGGACTGGTCCTACTAATTTACCTATTCATTGCCTATTTTATCTTCCATAACTTTACCTTTTTGCTTCACTTTCGATAAGCTTTCCTCAACTTTATCATCAAGAAGTTCTATTGAATTTTTTATTTCTGCTATTATATTTTAACATCCAAGAGGTCTTCTTTGTGACCATTGAATGCACTTCTTTAAAACATTCTGGGTTCTTTTTTCCCATAGGTTTATCATCTCATGACTCTCTCATATATTCATATTCACATCAATCAGAATATTTTGTCTTTAAAAAAATTTATCCAAGTTTCCATTTTTATATTCACTTGCATTTTGTCTGTGTATTATCTGGTGGCCATAGGATATTTGTATTAGAGATTTTACTGGAAGCTTTGTACATGTGAGTGGAATTTATTGACTGGGTAGTGAAATGCCTGGCCTGTTTCATCAGGGAATTCTTGATGTCATGGTTTTTCAGCTTGGGTTAGTCTGATTCCTGAGATAAGTGTTCCAGTCTCCTCCCTGAATGGGAAGAATCTGGCTGCCAGCATTTGGAAAAGCGCTTCAATGAACACATGTATCTAATGCCTCTGCTTTTGACATAGCATCAGTACCCCTGGATACACTGGTATCTTCCATGTGAGGGACCCAAAATTTTACTCTTTCCTGGATTAAACCTCTAACATCCTTCTGGGGAAGGATGGGAAGAGGAGGAGAAGGTGTTTCCATGTGTGGAGCAGGATTCCAGATATGGGGCTTCAAAATTATCAGTGATTTCTCCAGTTTTCAGCCCCATCTTCTCTGGCAATTTTTGGTGCTCTGTTGAGTTCTGAGGTCAGTAACAAATGGAAAAATGAGTTGCTTTTCAAATTTTCTCGCTGTCAGTTTAGAACTCAGCTTTCTTGGATTTAGTCCATTAATTACATTTGTCTATTTGCTTTTTACTGCTGTTGTACTCTTAGTTTCAGGGTGGATAAGCCTTTTCAAAAACCCTCCTTTTAGTCATTTTAGTAAAGCTTGAGGAGTTGACAAAGGCAAAAAATGTATGGTTGGGGGAGGGCGGTGTTAGTGAGAGCAGTAAACCTGCCATTCCTAAACAGTACCTTCTGTTCAAGAGCCTTAAGCTTGAGTTTCCTCATAAGCAAAATTAAGATAATAATACTTATCTCTTAGAGTTGATATAAAGATTAAAAGACATTAAATGAGATAAATGAACACAAAATGTTTGGAATAATGTCTTTCACTTAGCAAGGTAAAAGCAAGTTAGTCATTATTCAGTTCAGTTCAGTCGCTCAGTCGTGTCCGACCCTTGGCGACCCCATGAATCCCAGCACTCCAAGCCTCCCTGTCCATCACCATCTCCCAGAGTTCACTCAGACTCGCGTTCATCGAGTCAGTGATGCCATCCAGCCATCTCATCCTCGGTCGTCTCCTTCTTCTCCTGCCCCCAATCCCTACCAGCATCAAAGTCTTTTCCAATGAGTCAACTCTTCGCATGAGGTGGCCAAAGTACCGGAGTTTCAGCTTTAGCATCATTCCTTCCAAAGAAATCCCAGCACATATTTATATGGTATCTTAAGAACAGAAACATATTTAAATTAATTTTAAAATATGTCTAGAGAAAAGATACAGAGAACTGTTTTGGAATCCATTTGGAGGAAAGATAGAAAGATCTCCCTGCAACTGGAAATGCCCCTGGCAGCTATTCTTCCTGTCTCCCCTCTCTTCCTGGACACAGAATTGTTCAGTTTCTTACTTCTGCTCCTTTCTGGGTACCTCTTCCATTCCCTTGTTTTTCCTTTCAGACAAGCTTTCTTTGCTTAATGGGCCCACTGTTGAAAATGGCCTCAAGCTCCAGTATAGACCCCTGAATGCCTGATTCATTTTCTGTTCCTCAGTTTCATTTTCTTGGGCAAGGTTGGTGGATTGGCCTTACTTAGCAAAGAGTCCATTCTTGTTCAGTGAGTCAAGAGGTGGTTTCATGATATCGTAATGTTGTTCCTTGCAGGCTATGGGGTGGGGTGCCATGGAGTGATAAGTAATTCTAGTGCACATGAAGTACTGCTCATAATGTAATCTTTAGAAATGAGAGAAGGATTTAAAATGGACATACATATGAATGTTACGAAGTTTAGTATGTGTGTATCTATGAATATATGTATACTAAATACTAATTAATATATGTACATTCATTCAGGAGGTTGTTGAGTTATATGAGAAATGCATGTAAAGTAATTAGCATAGTTTGTGACACAGTAAATTCAATAAATGTTTTATGCTATTCAGTTCAGTTCAGTTCAGTTGCTCAGTCGTGTCTGACTCTTTGTGACCCCATGAATCGCAGCACGCCAGGCCTCCCTGTCCATCACCAACTCCCGGAGTTCACTCAGACTCACATCCATCGAGTCAGTGATGCCATCCAGCCATCTCATCCTCAGTCATCCCCTTCTTCTCCTGCCCCCAGTCCCTCCCAGCATCAGAGTCTTTTCCAATGAGTCAACTCTTCCCATGAGGTGGCCAAAGTACTGGAGTTTCAGCTTTAGCATCATTCCTTCCAAAGAAATCCCAGGGTTGATCTCCTTCAGAATGGACTGGTTGGATCTCCTTGCAGTCCAAGGGACTCTCAAGAGTCTTCTCCAATGCCACAGTTCAAAAGCATCAATTCTTCGGTGCTCAGCCTTCTTCACAGTCTAACTCTCACATCCATACATGACTACTGATAAAACCATAGCTTTGACTAGATGGACCTTAGTCAGCAAAGTAATGTCTCTGCTTTTGAATATGCTATCTAGGTTGGTCCTAACTTTTCTTCCAAGTAGTAAGTGTCTTTTAATTTCATGGCTGCTATATTTAAATACAAATTCACCAAAATAGTAATTGTGAGTTTTTTATAGAAGATGTAGTTATGGGTAATTATTATCTACTTATCTACATTTCTTTGCTATTTATTTTCATAATGAACTTGTATTTCTTTTTAAGCAATTTTTAAAAA